>JARHVA010003252.1:730000-872500 GCA_037957365.1 Torreya grandis
TACATTAAGCACTAGTTTACTATAGATGGGATGGATTGGAGTTGTTATAAACATGGACTTCCCATTAATATATCAAATACATCTGCACTAGGTACTACTAGGAATTGAGTGGCTATGTGTGTTGGTCCAACCTATAATAAAAGCACAATCTCCCAAATGGAGCTCTAAACATGGCCACTAGAACTGATAATAACTATATCTATGGGGAATATGTCCTGCGCTATATAGCCCAAGTGTTGTAATATTATCATGGTGCACAGGCTTATGCTTGACCTATTTTCTAACCATAACACTATGAATAGGATGATGGTCTATGTATACTCATATGAAGAGCATATTTAAATCTATGTCATCATCCACATTCTCTTGCTCTAAAAATGTAATAAGTGGTATAGGTGGTACTGTAGTATGATACATGCTGATAATGTTATGTAGTGCATGTGTCTCTTCTATAACTATGCGATAGGAATATGGTGGTGGATGCACCTAGTATGTATAATGAAAATCTAATGTGACTCTTGCCTCATTTATTGTATGCTATGGGAAAGGATCTAAAAGTATCTTTAGTGCCTTTGCCTCTATATGTTATTATTTTAGTGCCTCTATGGGTGTGCCCACATCTATAATGTTAGCCTTAATGAGATCTTGTATTTTGTATATTAGGCTAATATATCTATTTGTCATGTGGCCTAGTTCCCTGTGGTACTTTTAGAATGCATTCAAATAAGAAGAGTTCATGTCGTATAAACCTCTTTAATGGGAGGGAGAGAAATGGCATTGCATTCTAATAGTTTTTCCATAACTCATGCTGGTGACTCTAGAACATTAGTGAAGACTCTACACTGAGGAGCAGATAAAACCAATTTGGGGAAAGGCTCAGAAGCTACGTTAACTATGGCCTTTTGATTAATTTTATTTTTGTAGCCCTTACCTTGTATGAAGGATTATTTGAACTCTTAATAGTTGATTCTAATCCATTTGTGTACTTAAGGTTTCCCATTGATAAGAGCATAACCTCTCTTTCCTTGACTATGTGGCACATATCAGTAAATGTGGGAAACTTCTTAAATAAGATAGATTCGTGAATTGATGGTAATAAAATATGTTTAAATATATCTGGAAGTTCTCTGTCTACTTTGGGGCTAGTCAATTTGGATAATATTGTCTTGTATCATAAGACATAATCGGTAATAGGCTCATTTGAATTTTGATTTAATTTTGGCACTTATGGTATATTATATATTATCACTAATGTTGATAGAGAAGTGTGTTAGAAACATATTGGATAAAGGATTTAATTTTGTGATATATTGATTTGGAAAATCATAGAGCCACTATAGGGAATAATCTTTCAGATTATATATAAATAACTTTGTAAGAATCCAATCCTTGGACACATACTCCAAGCATGTTGCATGAAAGGATCCAAGGTGATACTCTGGGTCACCCTTGCCATCATATAATGTGAGCTTGGGTGACATGAAACTAGATGGTAAAGGATGTGAGATAATGTTGGAATGCAAGGCATGTGATGGCCTAGCTTCTCCCTTCTCAAGATGTAACACCTTAAAATGCAGAGTAATAACCTCAAGCATAAGGGATTATACATCTAGAGTAGAGGAAATAGCCACAAGTGGTGTAGCCATCAATGATGGTTGAATAGAAATATTAGATTGTGTTATCTAATTTGGCTGAGTTACCCCCACTAGAGGTGTAATAACATTATTAATTGGAGGGGTTGAAGATTGGCCATTATTTATATTTTGGAGTTCCTCTTGAAGAATGTTTTTGAAATCATATTTTTTATCCTTATGTTTAGACACAAAGTATTGTAACTATTACATATCATTTTCATCAAATCTGTTGTTAAATTCTATCATTGTAGGTTGAAAGGTAGGAAAACAAGTTTTGCATATTTTGAACCTTTTAAGAATAGTAATCTATAAAATATTGTGAAATTTAAATATAATAAAAAATCTAATATTTTTGGAATTAAAATATAAGAATAGATAGAAAAGGATATGCACCCTAAGTGTGTGTAGGTTTAAGGTTTTTTAATCTAGGGTTTCTTTGCAACAACTTAAATTATATGTAAAATAGATTAAAACTGTAATATGAAATTGATTTTAATTATTTAGGTTGTCTAAAAAAATAAAAAAATTAGAAGGATTCATCCCTAAATTTATTGCAATTTTTTTGGATGAATGCAAGATAAGGTTTGAAGCAATATTCAAACTAAGTCGGGTTCACCAAATGATTTAACCTTTTTAGGTTTTAACTATGTAAAAACTATGTTTATATTAAAGGGTTGGGATATCTAAACTAGTTAAATAAATTACAATAATTAAGTACTAATTTTATATAACATTTGACCTTATTTGACTTTATAAAAATAAAAATAAATAGGTACAAATATAGACTTATCTAAAAAGTGACTATCATGAATGATTTGGGTTATGGACAGTTCTGAGTGTTGTCAAAAGGATTATGGAGTTTATTTCCTCACTGACTAGTAACACCACTTATGGATAGTAGCTCCATAGCACCACTTATGGGCAGTAGCTCCATGCTAGTGTAGTGTTCACAAAGTGGCGGTCATTTTCCCTTTGCAAGACTATTCCTATTTTCTAGGAGCACATGTGCCTGTGTTGAGCATATGCACCTTTATTTTTAGGTCCTTCCTACACACATGAAACACAAAGCTCTATGTTGTGTTTAAAAAACCTAATTTAATGCACAAGCCTTAATCCTCCTTACAATTATGGTGTGAACAATAATTGTGTGTCCATTAGTATGATAGGTTGGACATCCATACTACCATATTGTGAAGAGAGTTACCTACATAGCAACACTTTGAATTTGGATCAAACCTTATGTAGTTCTCCCACCTAGTACTTGATGTAGGTACAAGTTAATGCTAGAATGAGAGTGGTCTTGGATGCCTTGAATGTGTTTGATATTTGAAATCTTAGAAAACTAGGCTTAGGGCTGTTTTAAATGGTAGTATTCAGAAGTAAGGAAGAATAGGGATCATATATCCTAATTTTTCTCAACTTGTCTTTGGTCTAAATGTGCTTTTGCATCTATTTTCCATCTAGTGAATAGAGTTTAATTATACTTATATTTATAGATTTTTTCAGCTTGTGGAGTTGAAAACATATGCTTAGGCTGAGGCACATGTTTCAAAAAGTATCTATTAGGAATATATAGGGCTAAGGATAGTAGTTCCCAATTGGGGACATTAGCACCATGTGGTTGTAGTGTCCCAAATGTAGCACTACTCTCCTTTTGGTAGATTGCTGAGCAAGTTGGGTTGGGATATGAAAAGATAGTTTTGGGACTATGTTTTCACTGATTATATGTGATTTTGGTTTGCTCAATGACTAAAAAGGTATGTCTAAGGCTAAGCTAAGAATAGGGTAATTCAAATGACAATCTTAGCATATAATTACAACTTTTAGGTCATTACAACTCTACATCACAACTTTAGCATTTATATATCTAGATATTGATCATGCTACACTTACTCATATTTTTTTCCATCTATTACTACTTTAGACTCTACATATGTACATCCTAGATATTACAAAGATTTGTATTACATATTCATGCATATTTTCATTTCTAGCTTTCTTAGTTTATACTTGATTGTATCTTTATGCTTCTTCTATTCAAGGTCATTTGAGTATGCCATTGTTATTCAAATCTAAGCCACTTATATTCACACTATGTATGATTTGGGCATGTGCCCATGTCCTTGTGTGTGCCTTCTTGATTATGTATGCAAACATTTGAACATGTTTTTATATGTGTATATATGCCAACTTGCTTTTTTCTTGCATATGTGGACATTTGAACATGTTCTTGTATGTCTTATTTTGTCAAATTTAATGACATGTGCCTATATCCCTTGTATTATGGCCCCTTGGCCTACTTTGTGTGCCTCTATGTTTTGCATGTATGTTTTCTTATATGTGTCATAGCCATGACACTTGTCTTTGCTTGTTACACACACTATTTTTTGATGCCATGAGGGACCTCATGCATCTTCCCTTCCTACTTGGATGATGTGATTGACATCATGCCCCATCCCCCTAGGTAGCTACCCTTTTTTACTCAAATTTTTTGTTACATACATTGTTATATCTATCTTGACACCCTTGTGAATGCTTGACATGAAATACATCTTAAATTACATAATCATGCTCAAATTATCTTACATTTTGATGTTATGTATGGACATTATATTGGATTTTTATGCACATATCATATATGGTCTAAGTAACACACATTTTGTAGAGCTTTTTATTTTGAGGACACTTCTTTCATAGGATCAACAACTCCCTTCAAATGAGGTGGCATTCAGGGGTTTGGCATAAAGATCACGATCATATATTACACTCACAGTATGTTTTTAGTATAAAATCTTAGATTGCAAAAGTCAAACTTAGGTAAACATAGTGGGAAAATAATGACCCATAAAGCAACACAGTTACACAAAAATCAGACCAGAAGGACACCAGCACCCAAATTGGGTCACTAGTACCACATTTACAAAAATGGCACTATTGTCCAAGATATGGTGCTACTGCCTAGTGTCCTCAATTTTAAATAAACCCAGATTGGCTAAAAATGTACAATAGGTAGAGTAGAAGTTTGCATAGATTTAGTCATATATTTATCTTATATACTCAGTTTTATTTAGATTCATACTAGTTTAATTTAGTTTCATATTATTTTTATTAAATTGGGGGAATCATACGTGGCATGACCATTCCCATATTCAATTTAGATATGTCTAGATATAGTTTATTACAACTTAGTCTAGAATCCATATGCTCAACTATCAGATTGGGGGAAATGTGTGACACAATGTTTTTATATGCTCACTTACACATTGGTTTATCATATGTAATGACAAATTCCATGTCATTATATACAATTTATACACTCAAAATACTATTATAGGTTATACACCAGTTTCATGCCTTACTCTATTTGTAGTGGATGGCATTTCCAAGTGGCATGGAGTTGCCTAATGTACCCGAGTGGTTGCAAAGATGACATGCCTAGTTAGATATTTAAAGTTACCTCATGCAGTTCAATTTCATATGCATCTACTACACATGGGTGGGCAATGATGGAGTCATATCCTACTTGAGTTCTTGAGCCACCTAGATGAGAGGGTTTGACACACTATCAGTCCAATCCAAGAAATTCATAGGTCGTGATCCACCAAGCAGGGGTGGGAAATGGAGTCAAAACCAAAATGAGTTATTGATCCACCCACACATGAATATTGACTAGGGCATCAACTCAACCCAGACTATTTACTAATTGATCATCATATACATACACACATACAAGTTATCACCAGGTTTATGGATTGGTTCACGTACCTAGTGAGGTGTATTTGTTCCTTTCACTATCTTCTATCTCTTTACTCAGTTTTACTTCCTTATTAAATTTTTTCTATTGATTTTGATATCTCTTAAGTAAGGACTAGTTTATGGACATTTCAATTACAAGACACACATTTAAACATGCTTCATAGACACAAACCCAGCTTCATGAGATTCACCTCTTACATACCCAAAAGTGGTATTTAAGTGATAATATTGATACTTGAGACTACCTGTCCCTATATTAGCCATAGAATTATCATATATCATATTATAACACTTATTCAACCTTTTTGTGGGCCATAGGTGTCCCTAGTCTTAACAAAGGAGTCCTAGACCCTTATTTCCTAATCTTGGCCCTTTGTGCCTAGTATTTTACCATTTAGACACTAGCACCATAATAAGGACACTAGCGCCACATGTTTCTAGTGTCCTAAAAATGGTGTTGATGTCCTTTGCCTCTCTTTTCCCTAAACATATATCTTATAAAAATTAGAACTTCTTAGGTCAGCCTAGACCTCTTTTTTCACTTGTACAAACATCATAATAGTATATATACATGAATTTTAGCCTTCTAGCCACTATATGAAAATTAGATGTAAAATACAATTCAAACTCAAAACAAGTTGTTCACAATCAAGATTATCAATCCCTATTCTGCCATACTTCTATATAATACCATCTACAATAATTCTAAGCTCAGATTACCTAGATTTCTAGTTTTAAGCACATATAAGGTACTCAAGGCTCACTTGCACGTGCACCAACACTTAGGTGGGGAGAACTAAATTAGTCTTTATCCCTCTTCAGAGTATTAGTATGTGGGAAACTCTCTTCATAATGAGGTGTTGAGGATGTCCAACCTACCCTACTAACAAACACACTTTTCCTCTCATATCAACCAGATGCCTTAACTACATGGAAGATTAGTTTTTCCTCACTAAATCATTCATTAAAAGTAAAATATAGGGTTTCTAAAATCCTTTATGTAGGGACAAACCTTAGAGATCCATACATAGGTGCACCTAGAAGTTCAAGATAGTTTGCAGAAAGGACACTACTACCAATATTAGGATACTACCATCACATTACCAATAATATCCCTATTATCTAATGGTGGTGATACTATCCAAGAGGTGTTTTGACATTAGGATCTAGTTTTCAACACTTAGACCATATTTTACCTCAGTTTATAGCACCTAAATCACCCATCTCAGTTACTTTCTATCTAATTTCTTACTTTCACTATTTATTGCTATTTTTAGAAAAGTGAAAGCTAGATATTTTGAACAAATCAGTGGTTGCATTTATTGCATATTATTTCCCTGATTTAGTCTACTCATATCTTTAACAAACATATGATTTAATTTTTTTATGTCCTAAAAGGTTAAAATAGTAATGTAAATTAGAAATATATCTTTATGCAAAATTACTAGATCAAATCCATGTCACATTTGGACACACATTTACGCCATCACATCCTAATGATTTTTGCTATATCATTAAAAATGGATATGCCTAATCCTTACATATCACCCCTTTTTTATTTTAAAATTAATTGATTATGTTTATTTTATTATTGTTCATGTATTTTTTAACCTAGAAAAATTTAATTGTGTGTTTGTGTTACAACTTAATTTAATATATTAATGAAAATACTTGGAATCCCACTCCTGTTCCTGCCCATGGAAAATTCAAAATTCTTGGCTATTATTTAAACTCTCACTTACTTGGTGAAGGGCTATAAAGTAGATTTCATTGTGACCAATCATGATGTAGATGGTGATCCTAGGAAGGAAGGGTCATTTGAAGGGTAAAAGCCCTATCTATTGTCATAAAAGTCATTATTTCTATCACAAATGCCATGTTGGACCAGATCGAAGCCTAGATTGATGTATTCTCTACCCATTACCTTGACCCATCCCTAAATGCTCCTAAATTAAAAACCAAATATGCTTCATTGATTAATCACTAGATTTTGAATCCAAGGAAGGAGGTTAGGTATGGGAATGCTCTACCTTTAAACTTCATCGAGTGTGGAAGGGATTAGACCCCATTATCTTTTATTGAAGTTTTTTATCACTCCATGACTATGCCCAAGATAGTTATGAAGCCCCTCAAACTAGTGACCTCAGCCCTAAAAGTGATCTTCAATGAGACTGAGACCCATGATCTAAGGGAGGAACTAGTAGTTCCCAAGATCACTAAGCAAACATAGGGATTTTCCTTGGCTATTTCAACCTCTCCTTTCACAAATTTGATTTTTTAACTACTGAAAATTGCAAGGATGTCAATTCAATTGAAGTTTCTTTAAAATTTTCTCTAAACTCAGATAAGAAGGGTTGGCCTCTTTTTTGAAGGAAAATAAAGGGATGTTTCAATAACAATGATATTTTAAAAAATATACTCCCTAAGATGAATGACAACATTTATGAAATATTAAACCTTAATTCTAGTTATGGAATGAATATTAATTTTTGTTAACTAATTCATTGGGGTAGTCTGCTCCCCTATTTTTTCCTTATTTTTCTAGTTTGGATCATTATGGTTTCTTTTGTAGAATTTTTACATCTGGTTTCTCTGAGTTTTGAAATTTATTTTAGTTTCACTTTGATTATTAAATTTTTTTTCTAGTTAGAAAGTATTTTTAAAAAGTTATATGAAACTCTCAAAACCCTCATTTTTTTGATTCATAACTCTTATTTCAAAATCTTTTTTACCCATATCTAAATTAAAAAAAACTTAATTTAAAACATTTATCTGTATTAAAAGTTATCAAGATAGAACATGTAGAGTCATCCATCACCACAAGCATTAAATCACATAGTAATACATAAAAAATTAAAACCCAAACTACACTGTACCAAATTTCAAAATAGACTCAAACACAATTTGTTAAGGACACATCTTTAATCTAAAAGGTTGTAAAACACATTGTGCTTTAAAAATTTGGACCTAAAGTCATGTTAGTTAATCCCCATTGATACCCTAATCCTTGTAGCTCTCTCACATGTCTTTCCCTATGCTTGGGCAAGACCTGAAGCATCGTTGGGTGTGAAATACTAGACTATACTAGTATCTACACATGAGTGATGCTCTACACACCAAGTGAAATTCCATATTAACTAAATTAAATCACAATCCCTCACTAATATCCATGTAGGCCATGCATATAGTATGCTTTTATATGATTTCCAAGTGAGATTTCCTCTACACAATCTCTAGTCTCATGTAGCCTACTTGATATCTTACCATTGACCCTCAATCCCATCAAATGTTTTGGGAAAAATGAGGATATATTTGTAGTGGCATCCTTGTCAACCTATGCATGGTAAATCACTCATTTATTCATATATAAAAAATATTGACTAACCCCATCTAGTCATTTTTGTTAATTTGTTTAGAATATGGTCCAATCATATAACACCTCATTTATAATATAGTTATTTTTTACAATATAAATTTAGATGTCACATTTATGGGAAATTATCTTTTTTTTGAGTTAGAATTACTAACCTAATTAAAGGTAGACTAAGTTCCTACTGATGAATTACAACCATCTTACTGTCATTTATAGTTGTAAAAATATAAATGATGTTCAACCTCCATCCATCATATTAAATTAGTCACTAATGTTTAATAAATTACTGATTTATCCACATATCATTATCAAAATTAAAATCTCTTACTTTATGCAATTATCAATTCTAAATCCTCATTAACTAGACAAATGCACTGACAAGTTCCATAGATTATAATCAAATCTAATACGATTGCATCTAAATATAGATTGAAAAATCCAAATCAAATTAAAAAATAAACACACACACGTGTATTCTATTTATATATAAAAATACGCTCAAATGTAAAAGAAAAACAAAGAATATAATTCATCCATGATAAGCCCTACTCTTGAATCTTTTGACCAAATCAAGAGAGTTGTGATCCTAATTCCCTTAAACCAAAAACAAAATAAATGTAAGAAATTTAAGTTTAAAAAAATGACTATCAAAATGGTAACAACATTAACTTCATAAACAAGATTACACACACACACACACACACACACACACACACACACACACACACACACACACACACACACACACACACACACACACACACACATGAGAGTTGCGATTCTATGTTTTGTATATTTATGATTTTTTTTAGCTTTGATGATGAGTTTGATTATCATTAAGATTAGTATGAAAATATTTCATTTTAGGGTTTAACCCTCCTTTCAAATGTATAAAGGATTTATTGAAATTCAAGTTTAATAAACCCCTTGTGTACAAGTTATTATTTTTAGAAAAATCTACCTACGTAGACTAAAGATATAATTATGGTTGAAAATCGACATGATGACTAAATTAGGAAATTATGTTTCTACATTTTTATTCAAGATATTGCTTTTGAAATATAATGCAGTAATTTATTTCAAGTACTTTTTAGTTTTAAATCTCAACTTAGATCAAGAATTTAAGGTTAAATAAAACTATGCAGCATTCAGTATTAAGCGGTATCTCTGGCTCACATTTATAGATGTTATCTCGATTGGGATACTTTATCCACAGCCTAATACAGTTGCAAAAATGATGTCTGGGCATCGTCTCTATACACTGGTAGAGAGAAATAAGGATCATGTCATGTCATTAAGACTAAGGGGTGGGATAATCCCTCTTGGTCAACAACACTAATCAAGATAAGAAAATGACTTCAATTCCCTTTGATGATTCTAACTTGTGAACTTATGAAACAAAATGAAGAAAATATATTTCTTACTCAAAACTTGGTACCACAGAAAAAGGACAATAAAAATTAGGATTGAGATTGTTAAACTAGTTATTATAAAAAAACCACCAACCATATGGCTCTTAGATAAAAAAAACTTTAGCAATTATAATTGTAAGGATTAGGTTGATTAAAACAAGGATCAAAAACATTTTTGATGTAAATAAAAAGTATAAAAGTGATGTAGCTTTCAAATATTCATTTCTATTTCTTGTTAAAATTTAGGGCTAGTTTAGTTAAATAAGTATTCAGTCATTTTAACTGATAATTTTTATACTCTTATTTGGGTAGCAATCATAGAGGAACTGTCTAGGGAATTGGGCTCTATAAATGGCTACTTATTTATATTCGTAGTTTACATGAAACTTAAAATAGAAAACAAAAATACATGCATAGTACACCTTGATCCTATTCAAAATCAGATATATAGGCAGTCTGATAAGCAAAAGATGTTTCTAATACATAGATGAATAGGATGGGGTTTGAGGTTGTGTGCTAAATAAGCTTAAATTTAAATGAAAAAA
Organism: Torreya grandis; assembly: GCA_037957365.1. Lineage (NCBI taxonomy): Eukaryota > Viridiplantae > Streptophyta > Pinopsida > Cupressales > Taxaceae > Torreya > Torreya grandis. Next base: position 740,721 of record JARHVA010003252.1, read on the forward strand.
CAAGACCATTATAATAAGACCTTAGTTTATATAAACAAAGTAAAGATACAAATTCTATGTTATACTTAAAAAGATCCCAGTTAAATCATCATTGTTCTCGAGGCTTTAGACCAAATTATGAGGTGGAATGAAAATTTTTATTATATGTATTATACATACTACTACCAAGATGACTATGGTGCTTATCTAGTTAACATGAGTGATGAACAGAGAGCAACTCAAGATCCAGTTAATCTCAATGAATCAAGTCTCTACCTAGAACATAACCTACTCATATGTAGATGCCTAACTCGTATGGTTAGATGCTTGTCTGTTTGGTAAAGGATATTAGATACCTAATCTATATGGTTAAATACTTTTCTGGTTGGTAAAGGATATCCAATAGGATAAATTATACTTGAATTATATTCATAGACAAACTTAATTAACAAAAAAAATATGTGTTTTAGGATATGAATTGTGGTCTCTACATTGTGGTATCAGAGCTCAGGTTTGAAAGCTAGATCTTAAGACTACTATGACCTACGCTTAGTAAAATATTTATTATTGATGTTAACTTGTTGAGAAAACTAAAATCTATAAGAGAACTAATTTGGTTAAAACTAGTTGTTCAAACATGTCTCGTGGAAAAACTTCAAGGAAAGGAAAAGGAAAAAGAACAAAGAACAAAGGGAAATCAAAACTTCCCTCCACTTAAAAATAACCTATTTAAATTTTTGACTCAGATATAATAGATACAATCTAGAATAAACTCAAATCTTTGAAATTGGAACCAATTAAAACAAAATAAGCTATGATTGAACCTTTAGTCAAACATCTGTTTAAGAAGCCCTCAGTAATAAGATATTTTATATTTGGAATAGATTCTATTGAACCTTAAGTAAGCCCTGAAGTATGTAAGGAATATACCTTATACCACCACTATGTGGTTCACTCAGAAGATGAAGTTTCTGAACAAATATAACTAGATGAAGAAGATTCTATTTAGAAGAATTTTGAATCAATGTTATATAGATATTTATATTTTATAGTCATAAAGCTTATCCCCTATAAATCTAATAAGTCTATGTCTTAAGAAGATGAATGAGATTATCAAATGCTTACTTTTTTTCATCAATCCTATGTGTGACTGTGATCAATAATAGAATGTATGAGAAGATTAGAGTTATCCAAAAAAATGAATTATGCTATCAACTATCTTGAATAAAAACTTAATGGATTGTGTTATTTCTATCAAGAAACCAAATGGAAAGACCTAGATGATAAACTAGGAATTGAAGGGAAAATGTGAGATATGTAGAACCCAACAATGAAAATGTTGAACAACAAGTTCCAAAAAATAGAGAGATAGGGATAGATGCCCTCATCAATTTGTTGACCAAACAAAGAGATAAAATAAACTCACTTGAGTAGGTGATTAACAATCTTAACTCAAGACAATAAAATGTAGAAAGCATATTAGAAACTAACCTTGATAATCCACCTGAAGAGAATCCACCACTAGTCAATGAAATGGAGGTTGTAACTCCCATAATTGAAGTTCCATTTTCTGATCTTAGCAAGGATTTGAAGAAGATTATATCCCCTAAGTTTGATGGGAAATAGTTAGGTGAAGGAGTTGAGAATTCGCTAAATGAGATGTAGAAGTAATTTGACTTAAGAAACTATAATGATGCAACTAAGGTGTTGTGAGGATCCTCCCAACTGGTAGAAGAGGCAGCTAGGTAGTGGACTAATGCAAATAAATTAAATGGAATAACCAAGGAAAATTTGCCCTGGGATTAGTTTGACTACCATTTTAAGAAGAGATGGTTACTCTAGTTATTCTTTGATGAGAAGATGACTAAATTTCACAATCTAAGGCAGGGAGGCATTTTGGTCTAATATTATTGGGATAGATTCACCAAATTACTTAATTATTTGCACATATATCGGAAGGATGAAAGAGGTCAGACTAGAAAGTTTATCAAAGGATTGAATGCAAACATAAGAGTGGAAGTAGATATGCACAGCCTTGAAAACATGAAATAAGTACTAGAAAATTCCTTCAAATAGGAATGAAAGGTGTATGCCCCAGCTATGGTGAGACAAAACTTTAACAATGATAGAAATAGAGCCTTCATAAAGAAACCAGATTTAGGGAAGAGAAATTTGTGGATAAAAACCCAAGAGAAAATCCAATAGGTAGAGCAACCCCAACCAATCAAAATCAAAGAAATACTTTTAGAAGGAACAACTACATGGAATGAGATAATAATAGGAATGATCAAAGGAATTAAAATCACTCAATGTATCCTCCATGTATTTTTGATGATGGTCCAAGGAACCCAGTATCAAAAGGCCTGCCAGGAGGATGTTTTGCTTGTGGAGAAAATCACTTTACCTAAGAGTACAAAAGGATGCATGGATAGATAAGGGCTAATCATCCTCAGAGAGGACCACAACAAAGGATCAATGTTGTAGTAAGGAATTTCCAAAATAGATACCAAAATGTGACAATCAAAACTACAAGTAAATTATTGGGTAAACCCATTTCAATTCTCATAGATATCAGTTCATTAGAATGTTTCATTTCTATAGAATTAGTAATAAAAATGTCTCTTTTAATGAATCACATGAATTCATCATGGACGATCCAATATGGGGATAAAGCAGTCAAGGAAGTGTCTCAATATCTACCCAAGAAAAAAATATAATTTCTAGATTTTGAGACAACATTAGACCTATTTATAGCACCCTTAGGAGCCTAATATGTGATAATATGGACGAGTTGGCTCACCAAACACTAAGATAAAATACACTGTTATATCAAGTCGGTTAGGTTTTTCAACAATGAGGGGAGATGGGTCATGATTCAAGGGGGTCATAGGCCAATAAAAGTAGAAACAATATTAGCTATGCAGTTGAATGAGAGAAGTAAGGGAGCTCTAATTGTCATGATAATGATAGATGATAAAGATGAAAACAAAGATGAACCAACCTTGGAAGGGTATCTATTCCTAAGGGAATTTGGGGATGTATTTATTGAACAATTACCTAGAATGCCTCGTAAGAAAAAATTTAATTTCTTAATCGATATTTTACCCAGAGTTGAGCCAATTTCTAGAGCACCCTAAATAATGAACACCACTACGTTGATGGAACTTAAAATTTAACTAGGGGAACTCTTGAGTAAAGTATTGACTAGACCAAGTGTGTCTCCTTGGGGAGTGCTAGTATTATTTGTTAAAAATAAAAATGGAATTCTAAGATTATGCATTGATTATAGAATGTTGAATAAGGTCACAATTAAAAATAGATATCCCTTACCTCGTGTAGAAGACCTTTTTGAGCATATGAGAGGAGTAACGACTTTATCGAAGATAGATCTTCGATCAAGATATTATCATCTAAGAATTAAGGAAGAGGATATTACAAAAACTACCTTTTGGACCAGATATGGACACTACGAGTTTACTATTGTACCATTTGGGGTAACAAATTTTCCTTCAACATTTATGAACTTAATGAATAGTTTGTTCCATAATTACCTGGATAAGTTCATCTTGGTGTTCATAGATGAATTTTGATATACTCTAAAAATGAGGAGGACCACTTAGCACGTCTTTATTTAGTTATTCAGAGGTTGAAAGAACTTAAACTATATGCTAAGTTATCCAAATGTGCATTCTTTAAGAAGGAAATTCACTATCTAGGCCACATCATATCCAAAGAAGGAATTATAGTAGATCCAGACAAGATAAAGACAATAATGGAATGGCCAATTCCTAAGAATGTATCAGAAGTAAGGAGTTTCATGGGGTTCGCAAGATATTATAGGAGATTTGTTGAAGGTTTTTCTAGGATCGCCAACCCGATTATGGCATTGTGAAGGAAAGGTAAGGAGTTTATATGGACATAGCAGTATGATAAAGCTCTCCATATTCTAAAAGAAAAGTTGATGATGGCACCCATCTTGAAGGTACCTGACCCAAATGGACATTTCATGGTTGTAACAGATGCATCCATCAAAGGATTAGGAGGAGTACTCATTCAAAATGATGGTGTAATTGCATATAAGTCAAGGAAATTGAAAAACCATGAAGTGAATTATGCCCCTCATGATTTAGAATTGGTAGAAATTGTTCACACCTTACAGAAGTGGAGACATTTCCTTATTGGGAAACCTTTTGAACTAAAAACTGACCATCAAATGTTAAAGTACATATTCACTAAACCCAATCTAAGTGATAGGCAAAGAATGTGGTTGGAGTTCTTGAGTGAGTATGATTTTAAAATTGAGTATATCAAGGGAAAAGAGAATAGGGTTGTCGATGCTTTGAGTAGAAGACACCTGATGAATATAACAATGCTTAGATATAATCTAAAAGGGAAAATACTGAAAAGATAAAAGCAAGATCCTTGGTATAATCAAGTTAGAGTGATGATAGAAGAAAATTCAAAAGACCCAAAAATTGAAGGATATACCTTGGACGGAGATGGATTGCTTCAGTATAAGAATAGGATCCATGTTTCAATTGTAGAATATTTAAGGAAGAGAATTCTGACTAAAGCTCATGATGCACCCTACTCAGGTCATCCAAGGGTAAAAAAATTGTATGCTGATCTTAAGAAACTATATTTTTGGTAAGGGATGAAAAGAGATATAGTATTATATGTGGCATGATGCTTGGAATGTCAGAGGGTTAAAGCAGAACACCAACATCCTATAGGACTTTTATATTTGAAATACATTCCACAATATAAATGGCAAGTTGTTAGTATAGATTTCATACAAATATTACCTATGACACCCTAAAGGCATGATGCTATTATGGTGGTAATCGATAAGCTTACTAAGGTGGCATATCTCATACCTGGGAACTTGAATAATGATGCACCAACCTTATCCAATTGATTTGTGAAAAAATTGGTTAAATTGCATGGAGTTATAGAAAAGATTAGATCAGATAGAGATTCTAGGTTTACTTCAAGGTTTTGGATGACCCTATAGTCAGCTTTAGGTACACAATTGAACTTTAGCTTTGTATTTCATCTCGAAATGGATGTCCAAATAGAAAGGACAAATTAGGTTATAGAAGACCTCCTAAGGATTTACTATATGGATTAGCAAACCAAATGGGAAATTTATCTCCCATTGGTATAATTTTCCTATAATAACTCATTTCAAACATATTTAGGTATGGCTCCATTTGAAGCTCTGTATGGGAGAAGTTGCCAAACACCACTTAGTTGGGATAACCTTGAGGACAGAATAGTAATCAGTCTTGCAATGATGAAAGATGTGGAGCATCAAGTGAAAGTTATAAGGTAAAGGTTGAATGAAGCATTAGATAGTTAGAAAAGCTACGCAGATAGGAAGAGAGTTCAGAGAGAATTCTTGATTGGTGACAAGTTGTTTTTAAGGTTCAAACCACACAAAAATTCCATAACCTTTGGGAAAAAGGAAAATTTAGCTCCTCGCTTTGTAGGACCTTTTGAGATCCTAGAGAGAATCAACCCAGTAGCCTATCAATTGGCCTTACCCCCACAACTGAGTCACATTCATGATGCCTTCCATGTGTCATTTTTTAAGAAATATGTACCTAATAAAAACACTTTTTAAACTAGACTGCCTTGCAGTTCCAAGAACTTGATAGAATAACAAGAGACCCATACAGAGTGCTGGAGAGGCACTAGTACCAATTGTGCAACAGAGAGGTTGATCAGTGCAAGGTACAATGGGATCAATATGATGAAGGAAGTGAAACTTGGGAGGACACTGAAGAAATAAAAAACATGCTTCTATTTTAATTTTAAATTTATGAACTTAATCAAAAAATTTAAGTGCATTGGGATAATACACAATTTAAGGTGGTGGGAGGATATCACGACCTCTCTTCCTGCATTGTGGACTTGTGCTAATACTCTAAATTGATTTAGACCTCATTTAATATTTTATTTTTGAAATGAGTTGATTTTTTTTAGTTAACTTAACTTTAATGATTTTCAAATAGCTATTAGGTCATCGACGAGATTCTGCAAGAAAGCAAGGTATGTTTTAATTTTATTTTCGAAAAAATTATAAAATAGAGGGAATTAAATTGTTAAAGTATTAAAGCTATTTCTTTTCGTATAAATGTATAGATGCAATGTTGTCTTAATATATATGTGTAAAAATAATGAATGATACAATTGGAAATCATCAAAAAGTTGTTTTTATATAAAAAGGAACTTTTCTTTTATTTAATTATTTTAATTTTAAAATTTGCAAAATAAACTATATTTTGTAAATAGTTCAATTATTTTAAATTAAATATATTTTTCATAAATAATTTTTAAGATTATTAATTAATCATAAATTATAAATTATTTTAGGTTATTAATTCATTATGTTTAATTTAAAAACCTAACAAATTATATTATTATAAATAATTTAAGATTATTAATTTATTTTATATATACCTATTAAATCTTAGGTAAAACCATAACCTAACAATATTAAAATAAGACTAATCTTACCTAACCTACCACCTCACCCAAGCCTACACCCTACGTATCAAATCCATGCATGTAAATTAACCATGCCACACGGGAAGGGGAAGCAATTTTAGACTCACAGTTATAAATATCTTTCACTCAGTTTGGATTAACCACTCTCAATTGAATCAAACCACTCCACCTCTCTAGTTTCATCACCCACCTTTATCTCATGCAACACTTGGAATAACTGCCACATTACCACCACACAAGAAATAGTTAAGGGCCATCGAACTAACACTAAAAGGGGAGTTCAAAATGGTAATAGCCTACTACATAAGAGAGTTAAAGACCTTTAATGAAGGAGATTTACATTAAAAAGTTTATAAATACATGAGGATTCACATTTAGAAGAGAGGAGGAGGTGAAGGATGATATATTGGTAAGGATTTACCAAACCAGTAGGAGGATGTTTTAGCAGATTGATGCAAGGAGAGAATCTGGGAAGGGAAATTGATAAATAGAGATTGATCAACGTTGGAGAGGGAGTGAAGAAGAGGAGATCTAAAGGTGAGAAAAAAAAGAGAGAGAATAATTCAACGCTTGATGTTTCAATTCAAACAAATCCACAATCCATTTTAGTCAAAGATTTCAATGGCATAAGGTAAATATTTTAGTTTATTTAAAGTTGTAAGGTAAAAATTTTGTTTTAAAAAATAAATATTTTATTTTATTTAAATTGGAAGTAAATAATTTATTTTATTTAAATGGTAAGATAGATATATTATATTATTTAAATTGTAAAATATGTAATTCATTTTATTTAAATCAGAAGGTAATTAATTTATACTATTTAAATTATAAGATGAATATAATATTCTATTTAAATCCTAAGAAAAATATAATGTAATTATTTTAAGAATAAAATAGAATGATTTTAGTATTACTATAAACAAAATGATACCACTGCTTGTTGTTAGGGAAAGCAAATGATTTATATAGAATTAAATAAATAAGATTTGTTTTCTATATACTTAATTATAAATCTATGAAATATATTTGATTTAGTTTGTAAAGATACATGCGTAAATCTAGATTATGAGAATATTGATTTAGATACATGAAATTACCATAAAGCAATCTAAGTTATCATAAAAAAAATATTCTGAGTGAACCGTTACTTTGATTATTGTTGAGCTTTGATGATGAATTTGATTATCATTAAGATTAGTATGAAAATAAGTATCTTTCATTCTAGGGTTGAACCCTCATATTTCAAAACCCTCCTTTCAAACGTATAAAAGACTTATTTAAACTCAAGTTTAATAAAGTTTTTGTGTATAAGTTATCATTTTTAGAAAAGTCTACCTAAATAGACTAAATATATAATTATGATTAAAAATCGACATGATGACTAAACTAAGAGATTATATTTCTAATTCCATACTCAAAAATTTGCATTTGAAATATAATACATTAATTTATTTCAAGTATTCTTCACTTTTAAATTTTAACTTAGACCAAAAAATTAAGGTCAAACAAAACTATGTAGCATTCAATATTAAATAGTGTCTCTTGCTCACGTTTATGGGTAATACCATCATGCTTGAGCTACTATATTTATAGCCTAACATAGCTATAACAACAACGTCTGGGCATCATCCTTATAAAATATTAGAGATAAATAATGATCATGTCATATCATTAAGATCAAATGGTGGGATAATCCCTCTTGGTCAACAACATTAATTAAGATAAGAAAATGACTTCGATTACCTTAGACAATTTTGACTTATGAACTTATGAAATAGAATGGAGAAAGATCATTTCTCACTTAAAACTCAATACCACAAAAAAGAATCAATAAAAATTAAGATTGAGAGTGTTAAACTAGTTATTATAAAGAAAAACCATCAATCATATGGCTCTCAGATAATAAAACTTTAGCAACAATAATTGTAAGGATTAAGTTGATTAAAGTAAGGATAAAAAATATTGTTGATGTAAATAAAAAGTATGAAAGAGATGTAGCTTGTAAATATTCATTTCTATTTTTTGTTAAGATTTTAGGCTAATTTAGTTAAACAAGTATTCAATCACTTTAATTGATTCTTTTTACGCACTAGTTTGGGTAGCAATCATAGAGGAACTATCTGAGAAACTAGGTCCTAGAAAGGGATACTTACCTAGATTCACAGTTTACATGAAACATAGAAAAAAAATAAAACTACATGCATAATACACCTTGATCTTATTTGAAGGCAAGTATGTAGGTAGTCTGGGAAGCGAATGATGTTTCCAATATGTAGGTGAATATGATGGGGTTTGAGGTTATGCATCAAACAAGATTTAAATTAAATGAAAAAGTAAGATTATTATAATAAGACCCTAGTTTATATAAACAAAGTAAAGATAAAATTTTGTGTTATACTCAAAAAAATTATGGTTAGATCATCATATTTCTCGAGGTTTTAGGCCAAATTACGAGGTGTAATACAACTTTTTATTATATGTTTTAGACATTCTACTATCAGGATGACCTCGATGCTTATCTAGTAGAGATGATAGGTAAATAATGAACGACTCAAGATCTAGTTGATCTTGATGAGTCAAGTCTCTACCCAAAGCATAACCTACTCATGTGTAGATACCTAACCCATATGGTTAGATGATTGTCTGTTTGAAAAAAGATATTAGATGCTTAACCTGTATGGTTATATGCTTACCCGATTGACAAAGGATATCCAATAGGATAAAGTATACCAGAGTTATATTCATAGACAAACTTAATTAAAAAAAATAAAATTGTGTTTCAAGATAGGAATTGTGGTCTCTACAGATCTACTAAATTTAATCAAGGGATATCTTACCACATAATATCAAAGGAGAGAGTTCCAAAAATTTTAAGCAAATGACACTATGCAATAATTCTAACTAGGTTTAAGTATATAAAATAAAACTAATTCAATGCTTACTAAAACTTGTGGCATGAAGGGGGTTGGTTAAAGATAAATAAACAAGCAAGTGATCATGGTAGGTAAATAGGGGCCTAGACCACATAAAATGAAAAATGGTAAACAAAGAAAACTCTATATCTATACTAAGTTTAAATATTGAGGTAATCTAAGCAAAGAGTTATATATCCACAACACATATTACTTATACAATATTTATTTATCAAATGAAATAGCAAGAGCTAAGAATACTTACATTGGCTAAACATGTCATGTGTCAATCTCTCCTTTAGCTAATGGTGTTTTGCAAGAAGTTGTTGTGGCTTATAAGGATCACATTATAGAAATTAAAACTAGGCTAAAAGACTCTTACTTTACATTTAAGACTTCCACAAGATAGAAAATCCTTTCTCCAAGGCAAACTCTAAATGATGTCTCCTTCAAATGTAGATTTAATATAATTATGAACTATAATAATTTGAAAATTAAAGTTCATTTTTATTAGATTGAAATGAGCCTTGTATTTATAGCAATAGATAAACTTTAAACCCTTTCGAAATTTCAGCCAATAAAATCGGCCAACTTGATCCCATTAGTTGGATAAAGTTACAATTAGGCCTTGAACTAAGTCAACTAGATTGACTTAGTTTTGTAACATGCATTTAATCCTTTCTAACAAGATTAGTTTGACCGAATTAATAGAAAAAGAGAGGATTTAATTAATTATGGGGTTTTAAAAATATAATTGCTTATAAAAATATGTATACATGTTTAGATTTGTAATAAATTTAAGTAATTATAGATTTGAATAACAATCTTATGAAACACTAATGGTAAAACAACAATAAATAATAAAATTTAAAAATATTATATATATACACATTACTTTTATTTAAAAAATATTAATCAATAAACATTATTCTACATTATTTCTAAAAAAATAAATAATAATAATAACTACACATATTAATACAATGATTTTAAATTTCAAATAAGAAGTGAACACTATAATTATACAATACATGTTCATAAAACAAATGAAAAATTCCTATTTTTTCCCTATACAAGTCACAGCAGTTTGTGCTTTCACACTCTTAAAAAATTTTTGAACAAATGCCTTACATTAGATGTGAAGTGAGAGATTTCACTTAATTTAAGTTACGGTTTACCAATATAAATTGATTTTGTGGTGTTTTAATATTTTATAAGAGTTTATTTTTTTAAAACTTCAGGCTACATTGGTGGCCATGAGGTGCACGATAAAACTACATAATACATCGTCTTCTTCATATATATATATATATATATACATAAATTAATTATATATTAAAAAAAATACATTAATTTTTAATTTCTATGAAAAGAAAAATATAATAATAATCACTTTTTATTAAATAGTAATTAAAATATTATAGCTTAAATCAATCTTCTTTCTTTTCTTTTTTTAAACATGCATATATTTACAATGTTAAAATGTATAAAACATTGGAGCGATACCTCAGCTAAAGAAGCTAAAGATCTTTAACACCTCTTGGATTCCTATCATAAAAGGGGAAAAGAGGCTGCGAAAGGGAAAAGCTATCATAAACCCAATATTGGGGAATGGTGACAAACAAGATGTTGTTAGAGGTGTCATCTCCGCAAGCCTCCAGATCGGGGTCAGCTGGTCAGCTAACACCGATTGATATGCTCTTCTTTAGCAATCTCAACTCCAACCTTCCCTAAACCCAACTCCACCAAATTGTTATTCCCACACGCCCTGTCACAGAGAGAGTACAGAAGGCCACACCCCCAATTATTCAAAGGCTTCCTAATCTGGTCTCAGAGGTATTAGTTCATGCATGACAGCTTGTTGTACAGGCGTTTCATCCTGTTCATCCTGTTCATGTGATGAAAACAGCCTGCCATCAAGGGGATAGTTGGTGATGGTATTGATGGCTTTAGCGCTAATGGCAAGCTTAGAACGCAGGGTGTCAAAGCGGCTGGTGATGGTATTAATGGCTTTAGCGCTAACGGCAAACTTAGACTGCAGGGTGTCAAAGTAGCTCCCGTTCTGAGAATTAAGGAGTTTAAAGAGAAGCGAAGTTTGGGGTCTCTAACATATGAGTCTTGCAATTCTGTAGTAAACTGAGTGCGTGCAGGGCATTCCTTATTCTGGTGGCGCAGTATCGAAGTCAGAGAAAATCCATTTTCAGATCTCAGAACAACACCAAAAAATAAAAATAAAAAGAGGAGGTAATACTGAATGGTTCAGCATAATACAAAACAAAGGAAGACTTTATTAGATGAATGAAAGATAATAACATGCCTATTTAATATATGAGGCTCGTTGCCACGCTTCTTTACCCTTCCTGCGATTTGATTAGGCTGTACACCTTTTGACCACATAAATGTCTTATGTTAGATTAGAAAAGGAATACCTTAGAATAGCAAATCTTTCTCCAGATGTTAGGCTATAATTTAATGAGGATAGAATGGCATTTTAAAATAAGATTTGTTAAAATATTGTTAATTTGACTTTTTATAGCAACCTACGGACCATGAAAGCTGCTGTCATTAAATGCAGTTTTTTCAAATTTGAAAATTCATTTTGATTCGTTGGGTGGAAAGCTGCGGAGTAGGTAAGATAGGAGTTAGTAGAAGACAAGAAAAAAATAATGGAATGCACCGTAAAATATAGATGCACGTCGCAGCAGTCAGAGAGCATTTTTGCATTAGCAAAAAGGGGAAAATAGAGCAGTTCGTAGCAAAGAAAGAAAGAAAGAGCAGCAGCGTGCAAGAGGAACAAGGGAAGTTAAGAGCAGCAATACTCTGTAGCTAAGGATAATAACACATCAGAATAAGGAAAAAACAGAGCAATAGTCAAGGGAAGTAGAAAAGAAACAGAGTAATGTTATTTGCTAATAGCAGTCAGACAATCATTCGAGAGCAAGGAATGTTTAATGAAATTTTGTGAGTTTTGTATACAGCGGTAGCTGTAAGTGATAAGGTTGTAATAATTTTTTTTTCATCAATTAATATATATATATATATATATATATATATATATATTACTGTTTTCCTATCATACTCTACCCTCCCTTGTTTCATATTTCTTCTTTTATTTCTATTGCTTGCTGCCCACTTGGGCCTACATATTTTTGGTCAATTTTATCTCTCCTACATAGCCAATAGTGTTGTTTTTTCCAACAACTGGTATCAGAGTCATTAGTGAAGGGCAGCTAGGTTGTGAGTGCATTTAAACGTGGCAGCAGGATGTTCAGGGTCTTGGCAGCAGCCCTCCATGTTTGATGGAAAAAACTATGATGTGTGAAGCATCAAAATGAAGACAATATTCAACTCTCAACAACGATGGGAGTTGGTTGAAGCTAGGTACAATGAGGTTGCAGACATGACAGCCTTCAATGCCTTAACTCAAGTACAAAATAATGTGTCGAAGGAGAATAGGAGGAAAGATGCCAAAGCACTTAGCTATATACAAATGACTTTGACCGACTCATTCTTTCTTAAGATATCAGTAGATGTCCATTCCAAGCAAGCATGAGATATCTTGTAAAATTCATATCAAGGGAGTGACAATGTGAAGCTTGTCAAGTTGAAGCTCTAAAGAAAAGACTTTGAGACCCTAAAAATTAAGGAGAATGAGTCAACAAATGACTTCACAAGAACTATGAATATAGTAAATCAAATTAAAATATGTGGTGATACCTTTGAAGAGCATAGGATCATTGAGAAGGTGTTGAAGAGCCTTCCAATTACATTTGATCCTATAGTGGTTGTTATAGAAGATTCAAAGGATTTGAGGCAAATGACGATTGATGGGCTAATAGATTCTTTGTAAACCTATGAACAAAGGTTGAATAGGTTAGCCACCTTCTTCCATGAGCAAGCATTCAAGACCAATGTGAATGTCAAAGGAAGGGGGAGAGGATCAAATAATATAGGAAGAGAAATAACTTGTCACAGTTAAGATGGAAGATATGGACATCAACAACCACATGGAAGAGGAAGAGGAAGGAGTAGCAGCACTTCTAAAGGTGGATCTATACATGGGTATGATAAGTCTAACGTCCAATATTATTATTGTAGGAGGTATGGACATTATGTTAGTGAGTGTAGAAAGGATTATGACATTAATAGCATAATTCTAATTTCACTCATACACAAGATGTTGAACCTAATAAGAATAAGAAACGAGGAAGCTTTTTTATAACATGCAACATTACCGAATAAAGTGGCAAGGAGACATGGTACTTGGGTAGTGGTTGTAGCAACCACATGAGTGGGAATAAAGAGATGTTCAACCACATAGATGAGACAATAAAATCAGAGGTGAAGATGGGAAACAATGATAAGGTTCTCATCATGGACAAGGGCAACATTTCAATCAGTACCATGCAAGGTGACAAAAGATAAATTCATGATGTTTACTATTTACCGGGGTTGAAACATAACCTTATCAACATTGAGAAGATTGTGTAAAAGGGGTACAAAGTCATATTTCAGAATGGTGAGTGCATCATCTTTGATAGGAGTGGCTGTAATAGAAAGATAGCAGTAGTCAAAATGACAAGCAATCGGATGTTTCTATTGAGAATACAAAGTGAGCTCATAGCAACATTCAAAATAGTGATGATAGATGAACCTACTCCTTGGCATCTTAGATACATGCATTTGAGATTTGGAGGACTAGACCTTCTTCATAAAAAACACATGGTGAAGGAGTTTTTTCATATATAACAACCAAACAAGGTGTATGAAGGATGCATATTGGGGAAGCAACATAGAAGTGCATTTCCTATGGGTAAGGCATAGAGCAATTGAAAGCCAAGTATTGAACACCTTAGAGTGTTCGGTTATGTAGCATATGCACATATGCCCAAGCAAAGAAGAATGAAATGGGATGACAAAGGTGAGAAGTGTATTTTCATAGGGTATAGTGACCAACCGAAGGCATATCAGTTGTACAATCCCATCACTAAAGATCTCATAATCACTCAAGATGTTCAATTTATTGAGCATGAATTTTGAGACGAGAGACAAGGAGAAGAGCATGTTAAAACAAGGGCTAGTGGACCCTTCATTGAATCTAAAATAGTAGGTGGTACAACCACCAATGCACTAACATGGACCCCTATTTCACAAAGGGTTGATTCATCTAGTGGGAGCAACCATCAAGGAGGTCAAGGAGTTGTTCATAAGTCAACATCCTCCTCCTCCAACTCAAGTCAACATCAAGTAAGGATAAGCAGCTTGCAATAAATTTATGAGTAATAAAGGTATGAGCAAAATGAGGATGAAACTATTAATTATGCACTCTTTCTATCAGTTGATCCAATCTACTTTGAATAAGCAATCAAGGACAGTAAGTGGTGGGAGGCTATGGATGAAGAGATGCATGCCATAGAGAGAAATGAAACATGGGGGTTAGTTGACCTACTAAAAAAAAGAGGTCATAGGAGTTAAGTGGGTATATAAGACAAAAACTACTCCCGAAGGCAATATAGAGAGGCATAAGGCAAGGCTAGTGTTGAAGGGCTACAAGTAAAATCCCATACATGATTACAATGAAACATTTACACCTGTAGCAAGGCTATAAACCATAAGGATAATCATAGCCATTGATGCCCAACACAAGTAGAAGGTGCATCAAATAGATGTGAAGTCGGCATTCTTGAATGGAGTGCAAGAAGAAGAAGTCTACATGGGACATCCACCTAGATATGAGATTCTCAAGCATGAGAACAAAGTATATGGGCTGAAAAAGGTATTTTATGGGCTCAAGTAAGCCCCAAGAGCATGGTACAACCATATAGACTTGTACTTGTTGAGCAACAATTTTAGCAAGAGTACAAGTGAGCCCACACTATACATCAAAACACGCAAGAAAGTTATGTTTATTATTGTATTATATGTGTATGATCTTATACTCACCGATAATATAAATTAGTCCATTGAAAAATTCAAAATAATCATGAAAAATGAGTTTGAGATGACTGATTTGGGTATTTTGAAGTAGTTTCTTGAGATATAAGTCAAGAAAATGGATGAAGGCATATTCATATGCCAATATAACTGTGCAAAGAGGTTTTGGAAAGTATCAAGATGTTGAAAAGCAATCTTGTATTGACTCCAGTCGAGACAAGCCTTAACTTGTGCAAAGATGATTGTAATAGTAATGTAGACCCCAACACTATAAGAGTCTAGTGGGAAGCTTAATGTACTTGATTGCAACAAGGCCAGATATCAAGATTCATGAATATGTCAAAGGAGACACATTGGTAAGTAGGTAAGAGGATATTGAGGTACGTGAATGGAATAAGAGATTATGATGTTTTGTGTGTAGCAACAGATGAATTTCAGCTTGTTGATTACACAGACAGTGATTGGGTAGGCATCCTTGATGATTGAAAGATCACCTTCAGACATGTGGGTCAAGAACCATATCTTGGGCTTCAAAAAAATAATAGATAGTGTCACTTTCTACAACTGAAGTAGAGTATATAACAATGAATGCAACATGTCAAGCTATATGGTTGAGAAGGATACTTTTTGATTTACATAAAGAGAAATAATTAGTTTCTACGGTCTATTGTTACAATGTATCATCCATAGCATTGTCAAATAACCTCATATTTTATGGTAGGACCAAACACATTGTAATCAGGTATCTCTTTATTCATGAGTTAGTTGAAAATTATATCATAAAGCTTAGTTTTTGTAAGTCTGATTAGCAAGTAGCTGATATTTTTACTAAGCCATTGCCTAAAGACACTTTCATGCACATAAGAGAAAGGTTAGGGGTCATAAATACAGTAACATTAGGCCTATGCAGTGTTATGGTAGCTATGGACTCAATTAGAAAAACTACAGACTCCAATCCAACGATGGACTCCTACAACAAAAATACAACTCCATCAGTCTAGCTATATATTCCTACAATAAAACTATGGACTCCATCATAAAAACTATGGACTCCATCAGTACAACTACAAACTCCATTAGTAGATCTATGGACTTCAGTAATGAAGCTTTGGACATGCATAAAAAGGATGTAGAAGCATTTGGTAAGTTAAAAAGAAGTTATAAAGAGGTTTTGGAGAGTGATAAGAGTCTAATTGACCATGGTAGGAAGGTCAAAAATAAGAGAGTGTTAAAATATTGTTATTTTGACTTTCTAAATCTACCTACGAACCATGACAACTACTATCATTAAATGTAATTTTTTCAAATTTGGAAATTGGAGCTATTTTGATTCGTTGGATGGAAAGCTGCAAAGTAGATGAGATAGTAGTTAGTAGAAGACAAAAGAAAAAAAAGAAGGAATGCAAAACAAAATATAAATGCACACAACAATAGTTAGAGAGTATTTTTGTAGCAGCAAAAAGGGGAAAATAGAGCAATCCATAGCAAGGAAAGCAAGAGAGAGCAACAATGTGTAAGAAGAATAGGGAAATTCAAGAGTAGCAACAGGTTATAGCTAAGAATAATAACACAATAGAACAAGATAAAAATAGAGCAGTGGTCAGGAGAAGTAGAAAAGAAGTAGAGGAATGTTATTTGTTGGTAGCAGTCAGACAATCATCTAAGAGAAAGGAATGTTTAATGAAACTTTCTAAGTTTTGTATATATCTATAGTTGTAAGTGATAAGGTTGTAATAATTATTTTCTACATCAATTAATATAGATATATATATATTAGTGTTTTCCTATCATAATCTATTGTCCCCTATTTCAAATTTATTCTTTTGTTTCTATTGCTTGCTACCCACCTGGGCCTATATATTTTTGGTCAATTTTAGCTCTCCTACACAACCAATAGTGTTGTAGTTTTTTCCAACAAGATTAAGGCATTGAGGAGGGTGTTTTGGTTCATAGGATAGTTATTGGTAGTTTCATTCTTCCTCGCTATACTACTTCAAAGAAGAAAATAATAATTAAAAGCTTTGGAAAGATGGTTATTCACCAGTTCAACATGCCAACCAGCCATTAAGACACTTTATATTCATATTCATATTTACAATAGACGATACTATGGCATTCCAAAAAGGGTGACCTAAAAAATGCACATAGTGTTAAAGGAAGCGCTATGGATGAGTTGTCACATTGTTAGAAGTTACCATAATAACAGTGCCTTCCTTTCTGAAAAATGGTTAGGGTTTCATTCTTTTATTTTTATGAAAAGTGTTATGCCCAAAGAAAATAATTAAAAACAATTCAACTTATCAAAAAGAGTTTGATAAACTGAGCCTATACCCATGGTTTGTTAGGATTGGTGGTGTAGATTGGAAACTAGGTTACTTTTACTCAAAAATCTTTTTGTAACATGAACAAATTTATTAGATTATTATAAATTTAAAAATAATTAAATACATTCAAATGTATTTTAGATGAGTCATTTAAAAAAGATAAACATAAAGGAAGATTGAAAATGTTATATAACACACATTTATTTTAGATTAGATGTCATTCGTAAAGATCGTTGATTATAATTTTAAAGATTTGATTGAGGCATGTTGGCAATTAGACAACACTTCTCTTTGTAATGTTGACTGTCTTGATGAGTTGAAGATTGAATGGATGGACTTTGGATGGTAGTTCGTTTTATATTTTAAGTTTAGTAGAAATGGAGATAAATGACTTCATTTATAGAGTCTATTTGATTAATGAGAATCATTGATTTTGGTTGGATATTAATTGTGGAGGATGATTAAATTGATCAGCTATTACTAAATTGTTAGTGGGAAACTTAAGATGGGAAAGAGGTAAGAACATTGGATCCATGCAGGATTAAATGGGATTACTTAATTTGATGATGGAGGTTCGTGGAATTTGAGGTATATCATTAAATTTAAAAAGATAAATATTTGAACTATAAAATTCAGATGATGGGGGATAAGTAGACCATGTGATATCATTAAAACATGGAGAGTTGAATCTTTTAATAATAAAATTTAGCTAATGTGGGATAAGCGGAGCTTGTGACATCATTGAAACTTGAAAAATGAAAGGGGTGGAAGATGATGTCATGCTATGGTAATTATTTTGTTGGTAATTAGTCCAAACATTTGAAAATAAAAGAATACTTTGAATAAATGTAAGTGATTTATTTAAATCACTTAGAGTTAGAATAGGATAGGGATCCGGGACAGTTAGTTTTGGGATTAGTTATATCTCCTATTTTTTAGAAGATCATTTTCCTATATATGTAACACATTACATTCAAAGAATTTATGTTATTGAGATTGATCGACAATTATTGTGGTCTTCACATTTCAGAGCCTTTGGCTCTTCTCCATTAATGGGGTAAAACCCATCATATTTGATTTTTTTTATTTTGATAATTATGGATATTCAAAATCTATAGAATTAGGGAATGATTAATTAATAAACTTATATTAACTAAGTAATTTAATAGGATATAAATTTTATGAGATTGGAATTGGTTATGGAACAAGTGAATTAATTAGTTAGGAGGTGATGAATAGTGAAGGCTAAGGATATTAGTGTAAATAAAATATTGATTAGCTAATATTGACATGAAGTCTCTGATTTTAGGTGTCTATATTTGAAAAATCTTTGAAAAGGCATTGTGAGACACAATGAGTGGAGTAATGACTTTTCAAATAAAGAAGAAGCCAAAAAATAATGAGATGATGAAATAACGTGATGGTTGATGGTCCCTCAAGAGGACATGCAAGGATGAAGGATACAGATGAGCTCTTGAAAAAGTGATAAAGAGGATAAAATGGAATAAGCAATTGTTTGGTGAAGAAGAAAGAAGGGGTGGCTATATAAGATGTGATGCTGAGATTAATTTGTGTATGAAATTAATCCACTCAAACTAATGCTTGCATTCCTTGATTTTCAATGAATGATGGATTGAGTTTCCCCAGACATAGTGGATTTAGGAATGATACATTCCAAGATAAGATACACATTTTTATTAGCCCCATGTAGGGTGGATGTGGGAAAAATATACTTTAGAAACTAGGTGCTTAACTTGCCCCAAGCAGGGTAGATTGGGGAATGATCGATTTCATTGATAGATCAACATACTTTGACTTTCCCCATGTAGGGTGACAACTACAATCTTAGATGGATAATTGATTGATTAATTTTCAATCATAGATAATATTTTAAACATATTTCACAAATTAAATATGATATGAGGGGAATGGGAATGAAGAATGGTCAAGCTTACCTCAGAAAACCCATGCACCTAAGTGCTACCTACATAGTCTAAATAAACCTTAGGCCAAATGTAGTTATCCCTATAGGGAAGTATGATTATAAATGGATGATATTAACTCAAGGCTGAAATTAAATCATTTGAGCTAATTCTTCTCTTCTTTTATGTTCTGATGATGATGAATTGATTTGTCCTAGACAGGGCAGATTGTGGAAGGATACATCCTGAGATAAGTTGTAGGCTTTGATGTGCACCAAGTAAGGTGAAAGTAACAAGTTTGGATTACAAACATTGATTTAGGATTTAATTTATTGCAATTAATGATTAATGATCATATTTATAAATATTTCAAAGGCTTGATAGGTTGATGTAAACATATGTGTGAATGGCAAAATGACTTTTCTAAGAATGAAGAAGCCACAAAATACCAAGAACATAAGGATTCCCCAAGGTGATGAAATAATGATGTGATGATGTGTTAAGGGATATAAATCAAAGATGAAGATGAATTGGATATGTATTGTGTCTTATCACCTTGACCTATGAGTTATTTAAGAAATCAAATTCACACAAAAAGGATGCACTTACTTCATCATGGGGATATGGATCTCAGTACAAAAAATGACCAAAGTCACTGATAAGAACACAAGCTATGAGACGTCATGAAGGGAAAATCAGCCTCCACTCTAATTGGTAAATTGAGAAAATATTATTGGATGAAGAAAAAAATATTTCCATGCACAAAATGTAGAAATATGGAGATGCAATATGTAGATGTAACAAGAAATGAACCTGATCAGACCTCATGCATTTAAATAGGAAGTGGAGGACATGGGTGAACATGGATGTAAAAAAGATACAATCTAGTGACCACACACCAATTTTTGATGATAAGATGGATGAAATAGGATGGAGAGGATAATGAGATCTTAGATAAATAGATGATGGTGAGGTTGAAGAACCAGGTAGTACTAAGTACAAGTGTTTACTTAGATAAGAAAAAAGAGAAATTATGAAAGGATTCTCAAAGGATAAATATCATTAAAAGAAGGAATATCAAAAGACAAATATCCTTAAGGAGATAAAATAAAATTCAAGATGAAAAATATGGGAAAGATGAAACTCTCAGATCCACCATAGTTTGGACTATGAGAATCTATGTGACAGTAAGGAGAATGGAACATGTAGTGAGCAATTGGTGCTAATGTTAATTTGAGATTGAAAAAGGAAGATGAAGAAGATAGTGAGGTTATAGATAAATATGATTGTGAGGATGAATAATCATGTTAGTATTGAGTATGAGTTCTTACTTAGATAAGAAGAAAAGGGCAATTATGGATAGTTTATCAAAGGATAAATACCTTTAAGGGAGTTGTTGTTGTGAAGAAAGCCTGATATGAAACTTGGAAAGTAAACTAAGTGAAATTAAGGAGGATGAGAAAAATGAAATGAAATGGATAAATGATATTGATAATGAAATTCAAAATAAGATGGTGAAATAAATGTGTTAAAAATTAGCATATTGGGTAATTGAAACCATATGAAATATAATGTTAACTGTCATACATGGAAATAGGGAGATGAGAGATGTGGTAGGAAATGAAAGTAGTGAAACTAGGTCTAAAGTATACCAAGGATAAAATGTATTGGTGATGAAAATAAATAATAAGTAAACACATGGAATAAATGGAAATGGAGTGGAAGAAGGAGACAATGGAGATGATAGGAGAGTGAATAAATAGGTGGTATGATGATCAAATAAGCATTTATAGGAAAAGTGATTGCAATCATGGTGATGACCAAATGGAAGATTAGATGGTGGATTTGAGGATGAAAAAGGAATGGAAAATGTCAAAGGGGTCCAAATAAAAGGGGTAAATTACATGATTGGTAGAGATGAAGGTGTGGTATGAGGAGGGTTGTCAATCAGCTTGTTAAAAGGGATTGATAGGATGGATGGATGATTAAAAGAGATTGACAAGATGAAAAGGATGAGGTGATGAGTATTTATGGGTAGTGTTAGAGTGAAAAAAATTATAATGGAGGAGGAATGGGATGAAATTATTAAGAATGAAAATGAATGGTAATAATGATAATAAGATTGACAAAACTTACCTCAAAAACCCCATTTAATTGAACACTGCCTACATAGTCTAATAGACATCACGCCAATGTAGTTATCATAATAGGGAGAAAATATGATGAATAATAGAAATTATGATGATTGAGGTTTATTTAAATTTTTTAATTTCAAAATGGATGAATTGGTTAGACTTGAAAATGGATGTTAAGGGATTCATAATTTTACAAGGAGAATATACTTTCATTTTAATGTGCCTCCTCATATACTTTTCAATGTGGTCTTTTATGTAGCACATAATTTCATGCACCATGATGTAAAATACCATTATGAATCGATGACAATGTGGATAAGGATTGATGCTCGATCCAATATACAAATGATAAAACATATATTGATATGAAAAAATTAAGATAACATTATTGTCGTATGTCAATGGATAGACTCAAGTACAAGAAAAATAAATCATAATGATATGGAAAAACCATGATGACCCTATTGATGCATATGGACTGATTCAATGGATAAAAAGAAAAAAATAACAAACAAGCAAGCAAGCAATCAAACACCCAAACAAAAAATAAGAGTAACATAAAGCATCTTGAGTCAAAATCATTGTGTGAAAGTTAGATGATATGATAACTAGGTGGTACCCCAAATAAAGATAGATTATAGGGAACAAATAAGGAAAAATATCCCAAAAACAAGTTGCACATTATGAATTACTTCAAATAGGGTGAAAGTTGTGAGCTTGGATTGGATGAATGGTGGATTGACTACGATTTGATTCAAAACTGATCAAGGATTTAAGCTCAACTTAAAACAAGAGTGCTCAATGGGAACTCTAAGCTTTGTGGCCCTATATCACTATTTTTGGATTTTTCTGATTTTTTTTTAATTTTATGACTTTATATCTATTATATTTATATTTTTAGAATAAATATATGCAAGGGATTTTTTAGGATGTGATGTGTGTGAAAGATATACTAAAAAATTACAAATCAAATCTTAACAATGGATGTAGGATTTGAAGGATCAATGAATGGATGCAGCCAAAAGTAAGCTCTCCAAGTATTATAAGACAAGGAAGATTCCTGTTATGTCACTTTGATATCTTACTGCAAAGAATTTTCTCCACTGTGATCTATCAAAACTACCACACCCTGTAGTAGCTATAAATCACCACCAAGGTTAAAACAAGAAAGGGTTTGTTGGATAATTACATGGATTATGTGGAGGGACATAAAATTATGTGGACCTTCCCCTAAGCTCAGGGTTATTCATAGAAAATAAACTTTGACACACGGCATCAAAAAATTGGTTTTCACCATGGTACTTCTCCAAGATGCCATAAAAATAGTTTTCATCTCAGGATGAATTATTTATATTTAATTATATTTTTATTTTTTCATATTTTTTGGATGGACATCAAGCATATAAATGCTTGAGGTGAATGATATTTATGGGCTCATCTAGCTCTCATCCATCTTCAGTGTCCTATATGTAAGCACAAGAACCATAATTAATATTTATGATGTATGGACCTACTCGATTGGGATCAAATTTTTCTTTCTTTTCCCACTATATTTGTGTTCTTGTGAATTTACTTAATAAAAAATCACCAATTTCAAATTATTAGGATTTTGTTTTTTGTCATAATTATGGTGCATCCTATTTTGATAAGACTTGAGATGATTTAGTGATGTTAATATTTTCTCATCAAAGAATTATAGCTCTTGTAGCTATCCAACCCTGTAATTCTCATCATAAAAAATATCCCATAATGAAATACATAAGGAGGGCAACTCAATCTCAATAGGTAGAAATTTCTTCTAATATGAATACTAAGGAATAAGGTGTAGCACCTATGTTAGTGAAGGTGTTGGTTCAATAAGCCCGTAAGGTAGAAAATAATTGTAAATGCCAAAGACAACCAACACCATTAATAGTCATTTTGAATATTTTATAGATTTTGTTGTTTGATTCCTTAAATTGGTCATTACCTTGTGTAAAATAAAGAGTGGACTATTTGTGTCGGATATGGAGTTTGGAACGAAGGGTTTTAACATCCTTATTTTTACAAGATTTTTCATTATCATAAATGATGTCAGATGTGATGCCATCAAAATAAATGATATGTAAATAAATAAATTTGGATATTTTCTTCTTGGTTAGATAAGTGAGAGGGATTGCCTCAACCCATTTTTATAAAATACTTAGTAGTAGTTAGGATGTGTTTATGACCATCAGATGAAGTGGGGTTTACTTTCCCTATGAGATTGAGTCCCTATGTTATTTAAATGGGAAAGGATTTATAATTAGATTTAAAGCTTGTGATGGAGTGTGAATCAGGGCACCATGACTCTGGAAAGAAACAAGCTTTTTGACACAATCACATGTATCAATTTTCATAGTCATTCAATAGTGTCATGTACAAAAGAGTTTCTTAGAATGAACCATTTGAATAGTATGGGCCACACAAATCCTATCATGAACTTATTTAATGGATAAACCAGCCTCTCCTAACTTTAATCAATGAAGTAGGGTTAAATTTTAGTGCCTCTCCTAAATTTAATCAATGAAGCAGGGTTACATTATAACCTCTATAATAGAGCATGTTGTCAAGTAAGGTATATTGGGATGTGTTATGGATGAAGGATTTATGTTGGTTACATGATAAGTATTTTGGGAGGATGTAATCATAAAGGTAGATGTAAATATTTTTATGCCAGGGCAAACTTAGACCAATTATTTCACATACCCTTTCATAATTTGGACGATCATATGCAGGGATGATGAGTTGTTCAATCAAGAAATAATACTGATGGATATCCAAAATAAATCAAGCAGTGAACCAATAGTATCCATGGAATTTATTGATCTGGTATTGGTCCTTAGTACTTCCTCAAACTATATGTGTTAAAAATATTACTTAAGGCTATCTGTCATGGATTTGTATCGCATAAGTTTTTCATCTCTTATTTTATATTGATCCTTTACATTATTTATGATTAATAGAGAATCAATGAAGATTGAGAAGTACTAAATGTCCCATTAGATGGTAGCGTAAAGTATTACAAGAAGCACCTCATTTTATGCAATTTTATTTATACATGGTAAGATAATGTGAAAATCCTTGAGGATGAGATCTCCTTATGGTGGTATAAACAAAACACCGACTCTTGAGCCTCATGATGTGAATGACCCAGCAAAATAGACCTTCCATTATTTTAATTTTTCAATGGATAAAATAGTTTCATCTAGAAACCCAAATATTAATGGTTGTGTATCTTCTCATGGAGTTTTTACTAATTGATTATAAAGGACCTACCCTTTAATACATTTTTTATTGGTGTATTCAATGTCAGATTCACTTAAAATCATAATACATTATACCATATGAACTATCAATGATGCTTTAAATAGAATATATTTGAGTGGATTGATGTTTGAAATGATGATGAACTTATTATTGAGCATGCCGTGTCATAACTATTGAGAGGTGAAAACTATTTCTAAACATGTCTTTTCAAGAGGGAATAATTATGTTCATTGGTGACCAATGTCTTGCTCCAGTAATAAAATGATATTTATTTACTATTTTCATCATGTTGAGATAAAAGTGCCCCTATGGATGTTGAGTAGCTGATATATAAAGATTAACTTATATGTAACGTAACAATAACATGCTTATTATTTAAGGGGACAACCTTGGTGGATTATCTAAATATGAATTTATTTGATAAAATGCCTCCTATCAATCCTTGTTCCATTGGAATGAATTATCTTTTTTCAAGAGATGGGTGAAGGGATGACAATGATCTGTAAGTTGTGAAATGAATCAGTGAATAACTTGAATTTTTCCTTGCAATCTATGCAGTTGTTTTAGATTGGATGGCGAAATAATTTATGTTATAACATTGAATTTAATAAAATCCACTTTAACACCTCATTTAGAAATATTGGAACCCAATAATTTGCCTCATGTGACAATAGAGACACACTTATTGGGATTTAATCTGACCTTGTATTCTTTTAGTCATTCAAAGATTCTATGTAAAATTATTGGATGGTCTATTATTGATTTATACTTACCAAGGATGTCATCCACATAATCTTGCACAATATCATGCACCAGATGTCATGGAATATAATAGTCATGGCTCTCTGATAAGTTGGATCAATGTTATTTAGGCCAAAAGGCATGACCTAATAAAAATATGTTCCCCACAGGGTGGTGATCATTGTTTTATGTTGGATTTAAGGTGCTATCTTTATTTTAATGTATCCTTAAAATCCATATGAAGGTAACAACATCTCATAACCTATTATGGAGTCAACAATAATATCAATTTGGGATAAGGATAGTCATCCTTTGAATATGACTTGTTGATGTGTTTAAAATCACTGCAAATGTAGATTCTAGAGGGTTTCTTGTTGATAATGATGATGTTATAGATCCATTTTGAATAATTAATAGGTCTAATAAACTCAACTTCCAAGATTTTTTGAGTTCCTTATTAACCAAAATAGAATGCATGGATGCATCTTCCATAGTTTTTTCTTGATAATCTTGGAATCTGGATGCACCATAGGATGATGAACAACTAAGGATGGCTCTAATCTAGGCATGTTAGAATACAACCAAGCAAAAATATCAATGAACTCCTTGAGAATGATGATAATGAGCTCGTGTTCATCGTTAATAAAAGATGCACCAAGCTTAATGATGTGTGGAATATCCTTGGTACCAAGGTTGGCATCAATTATGTCCTCTACAAGTAATGTGGAACCATCCTCCAAAAAATTATGTACTAAAGGGAATTGATAGTCTTCCTCTGATTGTAGCATAATTGATTCATCGATCTTGCAAATATAAGAAGAATTAAAATCATTAATTTTTGGAAATGGCCAATCATTGGATGTCTATGGATATTTTTAGATCAATTATTCAAATGTTCACTGCTCTTTAGGACTAACATCCAAACTAAAAATTATGTAGGGATTTATAGGACTTTGTGTTTCCTTGTGAAAAGAGTCAACTTATTCATCTATTGGTTCTTGAGAAAGATTTTCACCAATGAACATGTCTTTATTTTTATTTTCTCCACTTTCCAATATCACCTCATAATGGTTTTCACTAGAGGACATTAATTTTTTTTTTTTTTTTAATTTTCTTAACTAAGGAAGGGGACCTACTTCCAAAAGTAATTAACATAGTCTAAATTTATTTAAAATACATTATTATGGTCCCCAAGTGGGAAACCATCTCGAAGCCCCAAAAAAATTATAGTTACCCATGGTTATAAAAACCATCCAAAGATATGTGATGCTATTGGTCTGAATTGATGAGGTTAGGATAATTAATGTCTAAATGAATGGTTAGAATAACATTAGTGTCAAAAAGGTTTGTATCGGTGATCTCATCATAAATGTTATAAAACGACTATGTCATTGTGGGTAAATTAATCATTAAACATCATAATTGTATCACTTTCAAGATAAGGGGATTCCCCTCCAAGTGGTTTTTATCTTATGCCGTGATTTCCTTCATGTTGAGTAGATGTAATAGACTCGATAATTCTTTTCTCTTTCACTCCCAAGCTTGTACCCTTATACTTTACCTTTTCTAACACCGTAATATAAATAAGATATTTGTTTCTTTCATAACATGAATCTAGTACATTACCATGTAGCCATAAATCACCAGTATCTTTTCATTTTTCATTATTGAGAAGACCATTCTTGGAAAATGAAATAAAACCTTTATATGAATCAACCTTATTTTGTTATACCATGTTGGGCCTACCATGGGTCTTTGGGGATCATGGAATATTTGAAATGTACAAAGAATATTTCAATTCATATTCTCCATAGTATTTATAATCTTTGATTGTGAAGTGTGGGGATACTTTTGGATAGGGATTATTAGATGTAGATGGAAGGTTATTTAGATGAATATAGGCTGATTTGGGATTTGGAAGCACATTCTTATCTTTTTAGGGGAATATTATGCAATGGGACAATGATGGGCATGGAGATGTTTAGTTTCTAGCATCTTAAAATATTGATAAGGTTGTGTATCACTAAGGATTGTGACTTCCATACTAGAGTGTGAGAATTTAAAACATTAATGTAGAGTGGAAGGAACTACATGTATGTCATAAATCCATGGATGATCAAGAAGGAGGTTATATGGTAGCTCAATGTCAAGGACATAGAATAAGGTTTGATATTTAATAGACCCAACAATAATGGACCTATAAATAGTACCATATGATTCTCTCTTAGCATTTTCATATCCCTTGATCATAATAATGTTTAGTTCCTTGTCTGATTATGAATACCCAAGGCACTTGACCAACTCAACTGTTCAAATGTTTAATGCTAACCCATTGTCTATGAGTACCCTCTTGATTATGGTTTTGGCAATAATCACCTCTATGTAAAGAGGACTATTATGAGATGGTCCCATTGGTGAAATATCACTTTGACCAGATGTGATTTGTCGACTTGAGGACAAATGTCCTACTAGTGCTTCAAATTGTGAGGGGTCAATATCAATAATGGAATTTGATTGACATAAGGTTTGGTGTAAAATATCCTTATGAATAACATATTTTCTTAATAGATCCAAAAATTAAATTTATGTAGGGGTGTTCTCCACATTTTATATAAGGTCATATTATATTTAAATTGGTAGGACATAGATGGCTTTAATCAGGCATGGAAGGATTTGGGATTTAACTATGGGATTTTGATATGGAAGGCCCTTTAATTGTGACTTTTAAGCATCGATTAGTAAAAACACATTCTTGAGCTTGGATGGGGTTACTATATTGGGATGTATAATGCCCTAGTATAATAAGTATAACGCATTGAGTTTTTCTATATTGATGATGGGATTTAATTTTGATAATGGCCAAAATGTTATCACAATTATGCAGGGTATTGTGATAATCCATACGATTGGCTTGGTTTTTTTGAGCTTGGTGGTGATATAGATTTCACTGTTGTTGATTATATTGACTATGTTTTGGGAACGGATCCTTAAAAAAATTCATATCCTAATTATGTGATGTAGATGCATGATTATCAAGCTTGATGTCACCATGGTCTTATAGACCCTGAATGTAGTGTTTGAGATACATATATCAATAATATCATGACCTTTAATTTGATGATACTCATAGTATTCATCATCCTAGTACCATTATGGAATATTTAATCCCAAATCAGAAGGTTTTCATTGTGGGAATACAATCATGTTTGTTTCAATAACTTTTTGGAAAAATTATTTCTATGGATTCTCGAAGGGGATCAAGGATCCTCCTTCGATATGGAGTCTTGATAGGTCATCTCTTAAGATAAAATTTTAGAGTGGTATATAAATTATGAACATGTCTTGTTTGAACACTTTGCACATGTTTAGACTATATAACTCCATCATCTACTACATTTTTGTTCTTATTAAAGAACTTGGGTTTTTTTTTTTTCTTTTCTTTTTTTTTTTTTTTTTTGTGCTAGAGTAGTAGCAAGAGGTTATTGTGGAGTGTCTTTAGATAAAACCTTGAATAGAACTTTATCAATGAGTGGATTTTAAATTTTCAATCCCTTTTGTATGATCTCATTGAATGTAGAGGCATATTAAAGTTTTACATGATAACATATTTCATGATTGATATTTTTCACAAAATATCTGCTAATTCTTTCTCAGAAAATGAATGAGGAAATCAGTTGGTCAAACTCCTCCAATAAAAAAAGACGAGAATCTTTCCCCATTTCTCTATTTGGATTTGCAAAGGTTCATCAATGTCAACTCATGTTCTATATGAAAATGTTGCACAAAATGTTTTGACAAATCTATAAATTTAGTGATGTATTCATTAGGTAATTGGAGGAACCAATCTAAAGCTTGGCCACCAAAGATTTAAGGAAATAAAATTAGTAATAATAAGATATTATGTGCCACTTCCTGATAAACCATGAAAAAATATTTGAGGTGGTCTTGTGGATCTCCTTTCCCTTTGTATTTATCAAATTTTGGAATCTCTAAGTGAGAGGGAAATAGGATTTGTAAAATAATTTAATCAAATGGATATGAACATAGCTCTGTGAACTTAAACTTTGTGTTTTTTCTCCCTTCCTATAGTCCATGAAGATCATTTTTCATCTTTTGCCACTCCTGAGTAGGAGTGTTTAGAGACATACTTGATGCATGTTGATGGG
This sequence comes from Torreya grandis, assembly GCA_037957365.1. NCBI lineage: Eukaryota > Viridiplantae > Streptophyta > Pinopsida > Cupressales > Taxaceae > Torreya > Torreya grandis. The sequence continues at coordinate 770,635 of JARHVA010003252.1, forward strand.
TGGATAGAGTATGATTAAGTCTGATAAGTTGATTAGGGGATGAATATAAATTGGCATTGACTTTAGAGGGTATGTACACCCAATTACAAATTGTAGAATTATTGAGTACTTGTTGTTGATTGGATGATGCTTATGAATTGGATGATGTGGCCTCTAATGTTGAGGCCAAAGTAGTTATCATTTGGCCAACTTGTTGAAGTTGGTCAATTATGAATTTATGTGGATCTTAAGAATATTTCACTACTAAATTTGATTTTCCTTTGTTAGTATCTTTGTGATTCAAATGGAGGTTTTTAGTATGATTTTGATCTTAATTGATGTGATAACTAGTAGTGGTTTATTCTTGGTCATGGAACACTTAGTCTTGTCTACATACTAGGTTCATAGAATCTCTTTCTACATACATGGAATCATTTACCTAGATAGACATGATAGGATTTGACCTTTATTTTAATAGAGTTATTGTTTGAGGTATTCTTTTCCTTGATCCATTTTGAACCACTGGCTAGTATTGTCTTGATCATATATGCTTTGATTAACATCATTATCAGTGTCACTATCATGTTCTTGATGTGGAAGAATGGATTATTAATAAAATTCATTTAAACTAAAGGATAGTTATCCAAATTTGGATTGAAAATTGGTTTAGCTTTGGCTCGGATCTAAGTGAAATGTGACATGGATGTTAGGCTCAATGTGAAATGACATAATTCAGCTATTTTTGACTTGAATGTGGATTTTTACTCTAAAAAAGTTTGTTGTAATTTATTTTGGTTGAATTTTGATTTTAATTAGAAAAAACTATGTTCACACACATAAAAAATAAAACAAGAAAAACTATAATTTAGGATAATAACTACAAGTAAGACTACATGATAAAATGATGATCTCAAAAATGGTCTTGAAGAATTTGTGGGCTCTCAATTTTACTTGATTGTCCTTTGGATAGTGATAGCTCAAAGTTTCAAAGAACTAATTACAGAGGATTTCATGCATGTATCCCACCAACTTGATTTAAAGAGTATGTTTAGAGTAACTTCTTCGAGCTAACTACTTATCAGTGTACAACAAATTTGATGGAAAAAATAGCTTCTTGAGGATTAAGATTTTGCATAAATATTTCTATATTATCCTTGATATACCTTGTGATACTTGAGTCTCAAAATTCTATTAAAAAATAAATTATATAATGATTTATTTATAGGAATGTCTTACCCCATCGTGACCACTTCATTAGTAAGATTTTAGTTAAGTGTTAATAAAAATGAGATCTTCGAGGGTGGTGTCTGATAGTTTAGCATCAATTTAATTTATTTAAAACCCTTTATGGTGATTTTCACTATGTTCTAATGATAAATTTCTTGAATTTATATACTTTTTCAAATGTACATGGTTGGTACATATGTTAGGTATCAAAAAATTAGCTATATCTCCTAAAATATAAATCAGATTTATATGAAATTTTTTGAGGTTGTTGTTAAGAAGAAAATGTACCATCCTACAAAAAATTTAGATGAAAAGAGCTTATACAGTAAAAATATACTCATTTTGATAGTTGTTTTTTAAAAAAATTAATAAACCTGAAAAAATAAATATTATTATTTTCAAGAAGAGGGTTATTTTGCTTCCAAAGATTATTTGGAGGTTGCGAGTCCCACTAGATGTGCCAAAATGTAACACAAGAATAAATTTATTATATTGTTATAAATCTAAAATCAATTGAAAAATAACTAAATACATTTAAATTTACTTCAAATGAGCTGCCTAGAAATAAAGTAAAGAAGGGAAGATTAAAAATGTTAAATAGAGTACCTTCACTTACTATTTTTAAGAATAAATGTAGCTCAGATTGATTTTTTATTTTAGTTACAGAGAATTGATTGAGGCACATCAACAACTCAACAACACTTCTCTTTGGAAGGTTAACTAGCTTGATGAGTTGAAGCTTTAATGGGTAGTCTTTGGACAACACTTCATTGTATATTTTATGCTTAATGGAAATGGAGATCAGTGGCTCAATTTATAGAGTCTATTTGATTAATGAGAACCATTGATCTTGGTTGGATATCAATGATGAAGGATGATTGAATTGAGGAGTGATTATTAAATTGTGAAGGGGAATCTTAGGAATGGGAAACATGTGTGGACATTGGACCAATGGAAAATTAAATGGGATTATTTAATTTGATAATGGATGTTAGTAAAATTTGAGGTGGATTATTAAATTTAGAGAGAGGATTTTTTGAATTATAAAATTTAGATGTTGGGGGGTAGGCAGAGCCTATGACATAATTGAAACTTGGAAAGTGAAAGGTAGTGGAAGATGATGTCATGCTTCGGGGATTATTAGATTTTCTTATTTTCATAATTATGGATATTCAAAATTCATGGAATTAGGGAATGATTAGTTGATTAATTTAAACTAATTAACTATTGTAATATTATCCAAATTTTATGGGATAGAGGTGATTATGGAACAAATAAATTAATTGGCTAGGAGGTGATGAATAATGAAGGTCATGGATGTTAGTGCAAATGGAATATTGATTAGCTGAAATCGACATGAAGCATTAAATTTTATGTGTCTGCATAATTCAACAATCTTATAAAATATCTAAGTATAATAAATTTGGAATCCTTCATTTTCATATCAATGTATTAGATTATTTGAATAAGAATCAATCCCCAAAGGTATAAATTATGAATTAAGATGACTCAAGCACCTAAAATAACCATTTAATAATTATTTAGTGTTATTTATATACAATTGACCGGTGAGCTAAGCATGGGTGAAAGGTTTGGATCCCTTTCCTTTTCCTACATCCTTCTACATCTTCTAATACATGGACTCTGTATTTGCATTGTCCTAGCCTTTCTTCCTTTTTGAACCTTAACCATTGGAGGTTGACATGTGTGTTGATAGTTTCTATTTGAGAAAATAGGTAATTAGATTTACATGGTTAAAATTTCTTCCAAGCACCTCTTTTTTAATATATAATTATATTATATAATAAATGAGCACTTTTTAGTGCAACTTATTGATTTATTGTAGTCTCTCTCAAGCAGAGGTTTTGTTTTAGCTTTCTTTGCACAACACAAGACATTTTGCTTACTAGGATTTTGTCCTTGGTAAATGGACTTTTAAATGTAAGTCCTCACTAATACTCCAAACCATAGTGCTTGGAAATGTACTTAGAACTTATCGACTTATTGTAACCTCTCTCAAGTAATTTTTTTTAATCTTTCTTGGGAAATAACATGTCATTTTACCTTAGTTGGATTATATCCTGGGCAAATGAACTTACAAATGTAAGTCCTCACCAAAACTCCAAATTGGGGTGATTTGCAAGGCACTTTCAGCTTATTGACTTGTAATCTCACTCAAGAAGAGGTTTTTATTTATCTTGCTTGTCATAGAACATGTTATTTTACCTTAGTAGGATTTGATCTCTAGTTAATTAACTTATAAATGTAAGTCCTCACCAAAACATCAAACTGGGGTGCTTGGAAAGGCACTTAGAATTTATAAATTTTACTAGAAATTACTCCTAGAGGTGAAATTTTTGATAAAGATGATTTTATAGGTTATCATATTGACTAGATTAAACTAATATATTACATCATTTTATATTAATGTTGGCACCAATTGGATTAACTTATTGGTAATGTACTTACAACTTATTAACTTATTGTATCATCTCTCAAGTGCAGGTTTTTTTTAATCTTAATTCATATAGATCATGCCATTTTCCCTTTGTGGGATTTTATATGAGTTCAATTAACCTTTAAATTTATGTCCTTGCCAAAACACCAAACCGGGGTGCTTAGCAAGGTAATTCAAACTTATTGACATATTGCAGCCTCTCTCAAGTGAGTTTTTATAGCTTAATTGCTATAGAACATATCATATTCCCTTAGTGTTATTTTATCTCACCTTAATGAAATTTTAAATGTAAGTCCTCACCAAAACACCAAACTGGGGTGCTTGGCAAGGTAATTACAGTGTATTCACTTATCATAGCCTCTCTCAAGTAGAGGTTTTATTTATATTTCTTGGTATAGAACATGACAATTTCCCTTAGTGGGATTTGATATTAGGTTAATGAACTTGTACATTTAAGTCCTCATCAAAACACCAAACCATAGTGTTTGGCAAGGTATTTACATTTTATTGACTTATTGTAGCCTATCTCAAGTAGAGGTTTTTTTTTACCATGCTTAGCATAGAACATGCCATTTTCCCTCAGTGAATTTTATGTAAGTTCAATGAAATTTTAAATCTAATTCCTCACCAAAACACATAACTGAGGTGCTTGTCAAGGAATAACTCACAACTTATTGATTTATTAAATTCTCTCTCAAGTAGAGGTTATTTTTAACTTGCTTAGCATAGAACATGAAATTTTATTTAACTGTGATTAAATCTTAGGTTAATAAAATTGTAAATTTAAGTCCTCACTAAAACATCAAATATAGGTACTTGACAAGGCACTTAAATTTTATTGACTTGTTGTAGCCTCTCTCAAGCAGAAGTTTTTCAATATCTTTCTTGGCATAGAGTATGCCATTTTTTATTAGTGTGATTTGATCTCAGTTCAATAAACTTGTAAATGTAAGTCCTCACAAAAATACTAAACCAAATCTTCATACTGTTATATTACTATTTTAGCATTACTATATTATCAGGTTAGGAGTTTTCATGCATTGTAAAGTGTTTTTTTAGTTTAAGTGGGGTTTTTAATTCATTTACTCTATTAGGAACTTATCTGGTTGTTCCAAGTTAGTTCTCATCTTGGTATAACTAAGTGCAAGCATATATTAATCCTACAATGATCAACATTTGTCACTTGACTACGTTGACATCAATTCACATAAGGTGCAATCCTTATGCACTCACCTGAAGCATAATAGAGAAAGAATTGGGGCCCACATCTGGTTAGTTATGCCATGGTGCAACACATTCTTCATAGGACTTGGTCATTATAATAACAACATTGGCAAGTTCATTGGCACAAAATTTTCTAGCTATAGTCTGACTTTCTATAGGTGCAAGGCCTATTTGGAGAACTCATTTTGTTTATAGGGGTGCAATCCTATATTGATATGCTTCATTAATCTCAAGGTCATAAGCCTTTGTGCTACTGAGATAAATGCCATTTAGGTGCTTTGATGGGGCAAGGGGATTGTTTTATAGCAAGGGGTCATGCTTAAGCTAGTACTCTTATTAAAGGCATCAAAGCTTGGGTATATGACTTCTCCTATACTTAGGCTAATTCAATGGTTTTATGGACATCATCATATACACAGGGATTCCATTAATGGGTTAAACCAAAATCTTGTTGGAACTTAGTGTTCATATATTAAAACTAGCCATTCTAACTATTGTAAACCTTACACAATCAATTCACAATCAAATAACATAACTATAACTACATAATATATATCAATACTAATTTAATTGTAATGTCATTCTTACTTAAACAAGATTCAAAGAAACAAAGTACATATCAATGAAATAGAGCCCATACTCATCTACAACTACTAACAACCGATAGGCTCATAGGCGAGCTTGGGAACTACAATGTGGATTCTCAAAGGTATCCATGATAAAAATTATACGAATGTCATCCATAACTAGATACCTAGAGTTAATTATATAGATATTTTCTACCTTAATTCATGTCTCTTTGCTCACTAGATTGAGATCAAATTTATAGAAGACAGGAGAATATTCATCACACAGTGGAGGGTACGTGTCAAGTGCTAAGATAGAGCCTTGTTTGATTATTCCATTGGATCCATCACCTTGTACCTTTTATACTATGATCACCATGTGTAGCCACTCAAGAATATTCCCTAAAAAACTAGGCACTAAATAACTGCCTATAAGCGAGCATTAGGTCTATGATGATTCGTCCAGTTGGCATAAAAGGTGCCATAACAACAATGATACCAAATAATTACCTTATGATAATATACCTAATAATTTGGTGTGGATTAATACTTAAAATAATTAGGGGCCCAACATTACCCCATACAAAATTACTAGTCCACCCTCAGACTAGTCTTTCAATGCTCTTGGTGCGCAGAACTTGGGCATGCTCTCCTTTAGTTTAGCACTGAAGAACTCAAAACCCATGATATCGATATTGAGTTCCTCAATGGTGTTTTCTATATCCATGGAGGTGAAATTGAGTGAAAGCACATCCATCTTCTCCAATTCCTTTCAGAATGCCTTGAGGTTTGCCTTAACTTTTTCTACTCCTTCATCTAGGATTTTTCCTTGTTTGCAAGCCTTGGTTTGCAAGGAGTGGAAGAGTGCTTCCAAGATTTGTTCTTAGTATTTGATTTATTTTCTCAAGTTATTAACCTTTCCTATTATTTATGTGTGCTCTGATCTACTTGTAGTGTATACATGTTCCATCAAATCCTCCTTCTCCTTTGCCTTTTTAAGGTGTGCATCTCTGACTAATGCCTAGTTGGAGAAGTTGTAAAAGATGGCATCAGATACATTTACACCCTATTCAAGTTGGGAGAAGAAGTCTTACACTTCTTTAATATTTGTATCTAGCTCCTATTTTATTGTGATGCATGGGTCCTCCTCTTCTTCTGGCACTAGTTATGCCTTCAACCTTGGGAACATCTTCTCTACAAGCATGAATACCTTGTCAACCTACAAAATATTTGAAGTGTCAATGAAATCCAAGAGGGATGGCTCAGTTACCTCTATGTGCTTAGATATTTACTATAATTTAAACTTCATGGCCTTTGTTTCCTCTTTCGCATCCAGCATGATCTTCTTCCATTTGAAGGCCCTAACATTATTGACGATGTTCTTCCATGCTGCTTCAGATACCATATAGATGAGTGTGTTTTTTGACCCAATTGGGTTTATTACATGAGGGTTTATGATAAGGGAATCATTCCCTTATTATACTTTCTCTACTCCTAGTATGTCCTTCAGTGGTACCTCAAAATGAGGCTCATCTATATAACTATCAAAATCAAATGACAAATGTTAGTACATCCTAGTAGTTGTAAATGTTGGGAACATGTACTCAAATATATAGTAATATTCATTGGTATACCCATTTTGTGCCTTTTCTCTTAGGCTTAGCTCAGTTCCTTATTCCTTGGTCGACGGACAACTTCATCTACTCTTCTCCTTATTAATCAGTGCTAGTGCTCTCTTTGGTGCTTTCCTCTAAAGTTCTTTCCTGCTCAAGTAGGGGTTCTTCCTTAGACTTTTCCCCTTTTTTCACTTATTCGTATTCCTTAGTGCCAATTTTTTTCTCATGTTTCTACTAGGTTTCTTGGATACTCTCCATTTATTCTTTCAAGGTTCCACCATCACCTTCCTTGTCTCCAAACACCCCTTCACTACTTAGACATAGTTATGTTGTAACTTCTTATACTATACTAGTAGAGGCACTAGGCATATTTTTTGTTACTTCCTTTCTCAGTTCTATACTTGTGGCAACCTCCTTCTTTTCCTTCTCTTTCTTGGATTTTTCTTCTTAGGCCTTCTTCTTTCTCTCGACCTTATTCTTCTTTGTTAGTGTTAAGGCCTTTTCTTCTTCGGCCTTTATTTTCTTAGCCTTAATCTTCTCAATTTCCTTCTGGGTCATTCCTTTCTTCCTCATGACATCCCTCTTATCCTTTAAAACCTTCACCTTTAGTATTCATACCTTGATCATCCTTAGCTTCATCCATGTTTCTCTCTTTTCCTCTTCAGTCTGCAGAGTCTATGTGTTGGGTTATTTGGTTTAGGTGCTTACTAGAATTTTTGCTTCTCTAAGCATAGTGGTAATGCCACCTTGGAGGGCCTCTATAACTTCTATGGCATTGGGATCTTCTTCTTTTACTTCTTCTTGGATGATGTAAACTTTCATCCATACTTGTTCTTCTTCCTCTTCCATCTCTTCACACAACTATTGTGCTTTCATTTCCTCACATGCCTCTTGCACATCCATCTCTGCTAAGGTTATTTAGGGCATTTCAATGGGCCCGTTAGACTTATTTTCCTTATCCTTTTTTCTAGGTGAAGTAATCTGTAGCAACCCCTCAAGTTGTACCTAGAAAATATAATAAAACTTTTTCTTTTCCTTAAACAACTAGACAATTAATTAAACATTCATTCGACAAAGATACACAATACTACATCTATATCATAAATAATAATTATTCAAACTAAAATACTACATACAACATAAATATTATTCAATTTCAGGGAAAGTAACCCTCACATGACACATGTACGATTTGTCTGACAATATAACAACTACTTCTCAATATACTAGTACATAATGAAATTACATTCCTTTAACATATAGCCAAATACAATAAAGGATACCAAGATTTTTGGAGCTCGAGTCATGCTAACTCATGTATCACTGATAATCTCAAGTGTCACCTCTAAGTAGTACTGTAGTGGGGAGGGAATGCATAATCTGAGCAATTTACCACTCCAACCATGGACCGTTGATCCCCTGCATAATTTTCCTATAAGTAAATGGTCTTCCCTTCATGGACAGGTACATAAAATAGTGCGAGATCCTAGTGAGATATGCTAGTACCCCATGTGTTGTAATATTTATAAAAACATGTAGTCTACCACAAAGAAACCCATTTTAACATGACATCTCACAACATGAAAATCCAACATATGAAAGACAATATACATCTACACTACTTTGGCCAAAGTTTTCAAATAATATATAATCATTTCAATTGGTCAATTTCATAACACACCACTTGATCATATTATCTATTTATGGTACTACACAGGCTAGTATAACTCATCTCACTACCCATTAACATCATTAATATAGTTTGAGAAATAAATATATATCACATAGAATGCACTTCCAAGGTTTGTACAAATTTTCTCTAATACAAGGAATAAAACAATCTTGAACCATTATTTATTTCATCAAATATATAATGAATCTAGACATACTTTTAATATAAAATTGACATTCCAACAACAATACATCCTCATACAAAGCCACACCTTTTGGGTATGTTCTATTTAAAAGCTATATATGCTTGTTTGTTGAAAGTAAACTATATGTTTATTAATTGCATTAAATATTTCATTAAGATACTCCTAATAAAATATCGGTAACCAATTATAGAAATGTACATGAATTATTTCCTTTATTTTGCATGCAAAGAATTCTAAATTTAATTAACTAAATTAAAAATAATCTTAAGTTCCCAAATAAATGTAAATAATCATGCTCCTTTATCAATCTTAGTGATCTATTAATTTATTAATATTTCCACTTTACATATAATAATTAAAATATAAACCATATAATGCTTGGTTTAACCTTTAAGAAAATTATTTGTATTAAGTCCATTTCACACAAAAAGTATATTAAAAGATATGTAAGACATTACTTATTTTAAATTCTTTACAAAAAAAACCAGTCAGTGTGTGTGTGTGTGTGTGTGTCTATATATGTGTATATAACATAATACATATTTCAACGCTCATTTAAATAGAAAGAGACGATATTGTAAAGAATAGATGTAGGTCAATGAATAAGAAGATGATGCTAAGACCCTAAAATAAGATGCTTCCCTTTATTCTTAGGGGTACGTAGGTATCATGGTAAACACAACTTAAGATGAATTGGAGTGTAACCATAAAATGATGAAATAAAGAAGTTTGATGCTTGGTAAGGAAGACATGGATTTCTAAGATCAACTAAAACTCGATAAATATACAAAGCTGTCATTAAAAACCCAATGCAAATCAGTGTTATTACTATACATATCAAAAGTACATGAGATGCAACCAATCTAAACACATTCAAATATTAAAAACTTAACATTATAGTATATGGGATGCAACCATAAAAACAAAAAGGATTCTTCATAAAAAAGATAATACAATCTACTAGAGATGAATCGTTGGGATTTCCACTTAAACTACCACCCAATCAGGGTCAAATTTGGGTCGAAGTAACTACTAATCAAGTCAAAATTTTAGGTTAACAAATTTGTAATGCATCCCCCTAGTTAAAAATGTTGGCTTCAGTATTAGGTTGCACCAATAAATTATATAAGATTAGTTTCTAAATTCCATTTTAGCCTCTAATAAAATGTAAAAGGCAGGTATAGATAGAATGCAAATCCATAAATATGAAGTTGTCCTTATTTTTAAGTTGAAACATAGTCCTATACAAAAATCTATGCAAGCCTATGATATTAAATACAGTCATATGAAAATAATATGTGGCCATTCAATGGTTTGACGGTACTATAAGAGTAATACGTAAAAGCAGAGACAATTACATCCATATAAAAATATAAGAAGAAAATGATGGCTAATATAATGGGAATTGAATTTAAATACATACCTAAATTTAATATTTAGTTTTCAATAATACACAGGTTTCAGATAATACAACATACTGAAGAAAATAATAGGATCCTACCTAGGTAAATTCCCTTCTCCTTATTCTTTCTCACTTTTATTCCTTAACTTCTCTATTACTTCTTCATCAATGTCCTAACCTTCTAGCCTTCTCCTTTATTTATAAGGCAGACTTTCTAATTTACACAATGCCTATGTTTCATGCAAACTCCCTCTAATTTTCTAATTTTATCCTTATTATTATTAAATCATGTTCTCAATTGCTACGACATTCTTTAATTACTCCTCTAGTTAATTTATTTCAATAATTAAGTAAATATTTATTTTCTAATTTTAAGTGAAGTTTTGCATGCTAATTAAAATCATATTCAACTCAAGTTCTATTTTTATTAACTTTAGATAATTTCTTTTCTTGCTCTAGAGTTTTATCAACTAACATGCTAAATTTAATAATAATATATATCTAGATTCTAAATTTTTTAATAATCTTTCATGCATAATTCTTATTTTAGGAAAATAGCCTTTACCAAATAATTATGTGGTTAATTTATTTTATATTTGCTAGATAATCATATTTAAGACAATGATATTTCAATTGCAAATGAATAATTATTTTTTGAATTTAATTCAAAAATCAAGTTAGTAAAATGCAAGAAATCAAACAAATACTAGATCTAAATCCACACACACATTTATAATCTCAAACAATAGATACTAACATTATTACACTAATATCATTTAGATTCTAATGTGTGTGTAGGGTCACTAGCACTTTTTACTAATATTATTTCAATCGCTCGTTCTAGTTGATTCTCTCCGATGATGCTCTCCCTCGTCAATATCTGAGGGTAGGTCTTATCCTACATCAACCTCGTAACAAGTAGGTAGATAGTATAAGTCATCAAAAATATCACTAATGATGCATAAATAACCAATACATATCCCTATTGTATAAATTATAAATATAGTTATCACATCATGTACTTAAATCAACAGTGTTACTGTTCCATCATAGTATATGTCATAAAAATAAATATCAAAGGAATAGTAATTAGATACTAACCATACTAATCAACAAATTTAAAGGTTTATTTTTTAAAGGTGAAATCGGGATGTAACATCCTCCCCCATAAAATTGGTCATCATCCTGATCACACTTATTCAAAAAATAGTTTTAAATATCAAAAGAGTTTATCAAAATTTAAAAAAAACATAGTATCAAGTATCTATTATGCAAATAAATGCAAAAATAACTTATAAAACTCATCAAAGTATTTCCAAATAGCAATATCTTCAAAGTATTGGTGCCATAAGATCTTACATTGAGATACCTCTCTATTTTGTAATTGAAGTCTATGAGTGTCAATTACTCTGATTGGTTCTACCATGACGACCCTAGGTCTAGAACCTACAAAGCATTCCAATCCAAAAAATGTGAAGGATCAGGTATGTATATTTTAAGATAAGATACATGAAAAAGAGTATGCAAAAGAGATAAGGCTGGTGGTAATGTAAGCCTGTACGCAACAAGATTGACCACGTCTAACACTTTGAAGGGTCACACATATCTTGGTGATAGTTTCGCTGACTTCCCAAACTTAATCAATCTCTTATGTATCTTAACTCATAAGAACACTTTTTCACCAATAGAAAAACTCCTATCTATACTCTTTAGATTTGCCTAACTCTTATATCTATCATTATATTCATTCAATCTCTATCTGATTAACTTAACTTAATCTTCTATTTTAGATAACATCTCAGGCCTGAAGACTACCCTATCTTCTAATCTGTCTCAATTGATTGGTGTCCTACACCTCCTTTCATACAGTGCCTCAAAAGGATCCATATTCAATGTTGATTAATATGTGTTGTTGTAAGCAAACTCAACCAATAGAAGATAATATTCCCATTTGTATTGTTGATCCATGCAATACATGTGTATAAGATCCTCTAAAACTTGATTTACTTGTTCATTCTGACCATTGGTCTTTGGATGATAAGTGGTATTGAAATTTAACTAGGTACCCAAATCTAAGTTTAGATTAATCCAAAATTTGGAAGTCATATTCAGATTTCTATCCGAAATGATCTTCTCTAAAAATTCATGCTACCTATAAATTTTTTTTATGAACCTCTTTGAAACAGTGGGTGCATCATCTGTCAAGTTCCCTAGTATGAAATGAGATAATTTTTTTAGTTTATCCATGACTACCAAGATCATATTGTGCCTACTTCATGTCATGGGAAACCCTTGGACAAATTTCATACTAGTCACCTATCACTTCCAAACTAGTGTATCATGCGGATATAAAAATTTAGTTGGGTGCACATGTTCAAATTTAACTCATTAACATTTCAAACAACATGACACAAAATATATCACATCTTTGTTGATTCTCTTCCATAAATACAAAGGTCTAAGCTATGCCATGATCTTTGTCACTCCTAGGTGTCCTGAATAAGGGGCATTGTGTAACTCTTTCAACACTATGCTTTACAAATTCTCTTGATTTGGAACATACATTCTCCTATTAAAACGTAGAAGACCGTCACTCTCAAAATTTAATCCTTTATATTGAGGATCCTAAGAATTATCTAACAATTCTTTTCTAACTTGTTCATAGTATTCATCTCCTGATGAGAACTTAACCACTTGTTCTCTAAAAGTAATCCTAATAGTAGCTATAGCTACTATGTACCTTTATGACTCAAAGCATCAACTACTATGTTCTCTTTACCATTGATATAGTTTATGTCAAATTCATAATCAAAAATAAACTCTAACCATCATCTTTGACAAGAATTTAGATTTGGTTGAGTGAAAATATACTTGAGCCCCAAGTTGTCAATCTTAAGCTTAAATGGCTTTCCCAACAAATAATATTACCACACTTTCAAAGCATGAATGATTGCTTCAAGTTCAAGATCATGAAGGGCATAATTAACTTCATAAGTTTTTAGCTTCCTCGAGTCAAAAGCTACTATTGTCCCATCCTGCATAAAGACTCCACCTAAACCCTCTTCAGATGCATCTGTGATCACTAAAAATTGACCACTGGGATCAAGAATATTCAATATTAGTGTTGATGTAAGCCTCTTTTCTAACTCTTGAAAATCTATTTCACACTTCTTTGACCAGATAAACTTTTGATTCTTCCTTTGTAAGGAGGTGATTGGATTAGATATCTTAGAAAAGTTTGGAATGGACTTCCTGTAGTAGCCTACTAGCTCCATAAAGCTCTTTACCTCATTTACTTTTCTAGGTGCTGTCTAGTCCATAATGGCCCTTATCTTATATGGATCTATTTAAATACCATATGTAGAAATAATAAACCCTAGATATTGCACTCTCCCCTGGAATAATTCACAATTAGACAACTTACCTTATAGCTTGTACTTTCACAACCTTTGTAGAACCAACTCCAGATGATGTAGGTGTTCCTCTTCATTGATAGAATTTTTTAAAAAAAAAATCACCTAAAAAGACTAAGACAAAGTGATCTAAATAGTCCCTGAACATGTTATTCATGAGATTCATGAATAATGTTGGTGCATTGGTCAACCCAAAAGGTAACACCGTGAACTCATAATGCCCATAGTGAGTCCTAAAGGTTGTTTTTGGAATATCTTGATCACAAATTTGCAATTGATGATATCTTGCTCTAAGATCTATCTTTGAAAAGATCGTTGGTCCATGCATTTGATCAAAAAGATCATCTATATGAGGTAGTGAATACTTGTTTTTGACAGTTGATTTTTTCAATATTATGTAATTGTTGCAGAGTAAAAGAGTAGCATCCTTCTTCTTCACAAAAATGAATGGTGCACCCCATGGTGACATACTAGGCCTAATCAACTCCTTTGATAACATTTCTTGGAGTTGAGCCTTCAACTCAACCAACTAAGTGGTTGTCATTCTATATGGTGCCTTAGATTGTGGTTTTGAGCCTGGTATGATGTCAATAGTGAAATCAAACTCACACTTAGGAGGTAGACCCAAACAAAATTTAAGTAAAAAATAAGCCATGTAAATTTAATTCTTCACCAAAACACAAAATTAAGATACTTGTCAAAGTATTATAATTTATTGATTTATTATAATTTCTCTGAAGTGAGAATTTTTTTAATTTACTTTACATAAAACATATTATTTTTTTTTATAAAATGTACTATTTTATTTTAGTAAAATTTTATTTCAAAACAATGAATTTGTAAATATAAATTATCACCAAAATACCAAATATAAATACTTGAAAAGAACTTATATTAAAACATTATAAACAAATAAAATTTTACGTCAATCTATATTATACTAACAACCATTTGAATATAATTCAAATGAAATGTGTAAATATGTATAACATAAAAGTCGTGCAAGCACTATCTCTACTCATAGTTATTAATCAGATTGGCAAAAAAAAAAAAAAAATTTAAATCACAACTTCAAATTTTCCTATAAATAAATTGTTCATGCCTAATTCAAGAAACTCCAAATAATATCACATACAATGTGCAGTTGAAAACAAAACCTATTAAAGGGTATTCTTTTTAGTCTTTAAATACCATTATATATGTGTTTATTTTCTAAATATTAAATTAGTATGGCATTATATATATAAGAAAAAACCCAATCTTTCAGACAGCATGATCTAGCCAAAAATCAGATATTCATTGAAAAATGGAAACCTGAACACCGAAAAGATGAACTCGTTAAATCTAAACAGACTCCAAAGTTGCATGGAATTTAAGACACTTCTGCATACATGATATTATCACCTGAGACTGACTTGGCCGGCCTTGCAAAACAACTATGGCCTCTAAATCTTCATTAACAAAAACAAATATATCTCCTGCTGCAATTCAACATTACATTATGCGCGACTAAAAGAGAACTTGTAGAAAAGTAAAAAAGATTCATTATAAGCAACTAATGATTACGAACATACAAAAAGTATACGCGCGTCATTTAGAATCATTTGAGTCGGGCATTGGAGGCTTGTTATTTATCTGCTGAGGCTGCGCTTGTGGAGATTTTAGCAATGGCGGATCCACATTCTTATCTTTATTGTTAGGCGGGCATTGCTTCTGCGGCATGCACTTCACCAAATTCGGCGATTCGTCCGTCAAATGTAAAGAAGAAGGCAGCCCCGTCGAAGGCCTTCGGCTATGGCGATTAGGACGTCCAGACATTTTAGCGGAGAAAAATATATATATCCCTAAAAAAATACAAGCTAAACGAAGCAAGAGGAATACAAATCGAATGAAGAGTAATAAAATTCGGCCCCCTGAAAGCAAAGGGTTACATAAGAGGGCATCGACGTCTTTAATGGGTAGATGGTTTTGGAAGACGGGAATGGGTCAAATTCAAACCGACCAACGCGTTTGGTTAGTCCTTTACAATTTCCACCGTCCATTACTTCAGAGTCGAAAAAAAATTAAAAAAAAAACAGCCTGTTGACAGTGCGGTACCTAAAGTAGCGGTGTTAGATGCATTCCGAACACCAGTTCCAACGGTTCCGTTCACCACTGACCACTTTTACTGCATTGATAGCAGTCGGGGACCACCTTTTAAACTGCGGTATGCGACACCCTTACCGTGAAATTTGTTTAATGAAAAAAGGAAAATGGCAGACAATCTTTTGGTGCCACATTCAACGTTTCTTTTATAGATATTTGACTAGCAATTGTTCATAAAGATGCAAAGTACGTGGAGGAGGGACGGAATTTAATTTTAAATTTAGTTTGTATATATATATATATATATATATATGAAATTTATTGTTAAATATTTCGAAATATTTTTAAGTGTGTCGTTTGTTGTTTCGGTGCATTTAGATTTATGATTGAACAAATAAGCACACACAATTAATATAAAATATACATGATATATTATAAAATCGAAGTAAATTTAAATAGTATCAAACATTTATTCTCATTACATTTTAGAAGGTATTAGTATTTTTAAACATGAACTGTAAAATTTGTGATAAAGGGTGTATTTTGAGTTGACCTTAAATTTCAGATACTGATTTCAATTGCGAATTATTAAAAATTGGTTTGGTTCTATTAACTTGATAAAGAGAAATTTAAGACTAATTAAATTAGTATACAATATTTAATCGAGTTTTAAATTAAATAAAATATTAAAGGGATTATATTGTTTTACATTTAATTCACCATGTCCATCTAATTTTTCCAAAACTCATGTAATGGGTACATGAATTATATGGCACTCTGGCTAGGAACTATAAATATGTTCTCAAATCAAATGAAGTATCAATACAAACAATATGATATTAAATAAGATAATTTTGGCCTACATTATGAAATATCATAATTCAAAAGATTACCTTAAGGTACATAACTGTGTTCTCCACCTAAAATTGCTCTTTGGTGACAAGTTTCTTCGTATCTTTTAGTTTCATGACAAGGCTTGAAAATGTAGATATGTCCTTATTTTTCTAAGTGGTCACCTCTTCAACTTCCCCTACCACCTATCACATCAACATTACCCATTGTATAAGTTCATAATTATAATGAGAGATATAAATTATTTTTATAAGAGAGAAACTATAACATGTTTGTCCTCCTTCTCAACCACCATCACCTTTTTTGTAACCTTCCTCCATGTAATGTATATGGATGATAGTTCATTTTCCATAAGTGAGATATGCTGCAATTTGTTGAATGCCTTGAATGGGCTAAAACCAAGACTTGAATCCCTATCAAATTTATTCTGTCATAATGAGAACACTTTCCTTTCACTCCAATTTTCTCAACAATATTGGAGTCTCATAGTTTTTTTTTCCATATGCACTCATTTTCATCATTTTTCTTGATATCCACAATCAGCTCAACAAACATCATTACCATTTGTGTTCTTTAATTAAATAAAATTCATCCTACAAAATCAGGAAGCCTACACATGATTCTTTTAGAATTCACAATAACCTCATGATCATCTTCATGCCATGATTTCTCTTCACTCTCGTCATCATCCTCATAGGACTCATTCTAATTGTTATCCATGGTTACATTTATATCCTTGTCCATCTCCTCAATGTATTCTTCAATACAAAGTTTTCTCCATGGATTTTAAAACGTTTAATGACCATATCCCACATTACAATTTAATATTCATCAAAAAATTATATGGAAATTGAACTTTAATTTTACATAATTTCAAACCAAACAAACACATATCTCTAGCATATTTAGAGGTTGATCTTCACATCATTTTGTAAAATTTATCTTTCTATCTACTACCATTTTGTCAAGCACAGTCTCCCAAACGTTTTGCATATTCATATTATTAATACTATAAAATTTGGAAACATCTCTTTGTACCTGCTTCCAAACATTTGGATAAATATTGGATACAATTTTCACAGGTGTCATAACAAACAAAATTAGTTAGGATCATTAACAAATATACCAAATTCGGAACACTCACTATGGCATAACCTATATCACTCACCTTGAATATACATTCCCTTTGAATAAAAGACATCTCAACATACTTCTGTCTATGCCTAAAAAATAGGTTTATGTCATAGTGTTTGTGAAGATTATGTTGATGGATAGTTGTGCATGCATCCATTTCCTACCTTTATTCCTATATAAAGGCCTCCAAACTAACAATTTGGGAATAACTAAAATGTTGTGTACATTACAATAGTGGAATTTCAAACATTCAAAAAAAAATCTTCCATGTTTGTTATAATATTTCACAAGACAAACCCAAATAGTCCTCCCAAGTTCTTTGATTTGGTCGATACAGAATGATTGTCCCCAACCCAAATCTTAAATTTACAAACATATGTTAAGAATATTAAACTAAAAATATATAATTAAATTGCATATTCTATATTAAAAATTATTTTAAAAAATTCATCTCTTCCTCTATTTCCATGGATGCCCACACCTTCTGATAAAAGCCTCGTGATATTAAAATATTTTTGAGATCATTAAAATAAACATAGAAGTAGAAAAAACTAGAAGTTATATTTTATAGCTAGATCACCATTGAAGCAATATAGTTCAAATTTTAATCAATTTCAAGTGAACACATATAATAACCATATAAATTCCATAATAATATGTATGTAACCTTAAAATTATTAAACTCATTTAACTATACATGGTAGCCAACACAAACATAATTAAAAACCAATATTATATCAAGAAGGAAATAACTTTAAACATTTAGAACAAATGCAACAAATGTTTATAATGTATATTTTCCAAAGGTTCATACGTCAACTTGGAATAACCAAGTTTGTTATTATGCACTTCATTATTTCCTCAAAAATACACCTTATAAGCTCTTAATTATTCATGTGTGGTGTTACTTTAAAAACACTAAGTTATTCTTTAATTATACATGCATGTCTTATTTTAAATGATGGAAAAGAAAGTGCTAGATGTTTATCCCCAGACCTTATGCATATCAAATGTTATTTCCTGTAGTTATATTTGTTCACCATATGGTTAAAAATACCTCCATTATGGGAGTTAACATAGATTTTTTATACTTCCAACTTCAAGGTAGCCTCAAACCCTTGTATAATTGCCTTGTATTCTGAAGCATGGTGAGAGATACTCCTCTCATAAAATAACCCCCCAATCCTCTATCTTCACCCCCTCTACTTTAAACAACATAAATGAAACACATGTAATAAAATCATTTCTATCATAGGTTTCATGTATTTGAAGGGTCTAAAAATTAGACATATTATACATTTAACCTATAAAATTCATAAGAATTACTATCTTAGGCTCACCTTTTTACACAATGTTATCATATTTAAGGAAAACCATAAACAATACATACTTCATATGTGTAGATGCAAATCTATTATATACACACATAAAATATTTATCCTTCGTCAATTTTAAAATTGTGTGTGTGTGCTCTCTCTCTCTCTCTCTCTCTCTCTCTCTCTCTCTCTCTCTCTCTCTCTCTCTCTCCTCTCTCTCTCTCTCTCTCTCTCTCTCTCTCTCTCTCTCTCTCTCTCTCTCTCTCTCTATGTCCATGGAAAAACCATATTTTTATAAGATACTAAAACTTGACTACAATAGTTTTCATGGAAACAACAATACATGTTTCCCATCTTGGGATCATTGTTAATGTTTGGAATATCCAATTAAAAATTGCATGTCAAACACAACATATTCTCACATTACTTTTAATCTATAAATATCATCCATTCATTGATTTTAAAACAAAAATACATCTTATTAAAATATTTCATGGCTTGTTCCATAGTGGAAAATAAATTACATTGGAAATAATAAAGTCAAGGGATACCTCAATTAATATCAATATTTTATCACATTATTTACTTCAATAAATATCTAATTGCCTCCAATTAAGTTAATTTGAGTGAAGTTAAATGAAAGACTCTAAATAATCATAACACCACTATATGAACCATGAGACATGTTAATTACAAGCCTAAATGACTAATTAAGAATGTAATATGCACAATTAAATAAAACTAATTAATCATAACGTTTAAATAGGACTTGCATTTCAAAGTCTATATATAATAATATTGTTACTTTGTTAAGACCTTAGTAAAAGTGAAGGTTAAAAACATGTATTATTAGGATGGAATGTATATTTTATAATGGAAAAAAAATTATTAATGACACGTCAACATTGTAAATAAAATTTAATCATAAAAATAAAACACATAAGTTTTGATAATATTATATGAAAAAACTCTCTACACTCTGCCTATTACGGTAATTGATTTATTTTGTTGCCTTAATCAATGGAGTCTAAAGGAATATGTTTTAGGTTTTGATATCACAACTTGTGTTTTCCTTTGATCTTAAAATTTGAGCACTAATTAAATATATTTTTTAATTTGATTTATGTTAATTTCAATCACCATCCAAGTTTTACAATGGAGAAATATGTAACCATTTTAATTGAAACCATGTTATATGAAAGCATTTAAAGTTGTAATTATGCATTATTAGAGTGAAATGTATATTTTGTAATAGAAACACAAGTTAATAATGATATATCAAAATTAAATTAACAATAAATAAAGTGAGAAACCCATTTTCATCCATGACAAAGATATATTTTTATAAGATACCAAAACATGACTACAAAAGTTGTCATGCAAACATTAATAGATGTTTCCCATGTTTGGATTATTTTTAATGTATAAAAAATGAAAATAAAGATTACATGTCAAACACAAAATTTTATCACATTACATATATGTGGACATTATTTTATTGTTATATAACACCTTAATCTTATACACTTGGAAAAATCAAACCTTGGTTATTCCTCTTAGTTCTAGACCATTTTTGGTTCTACAAGTATCACATATGATCTATCATATACCACTTGGCCTATCTCTTAGTTTGACCAGTATTATGTTGATGACACTGACCTTCTATCTTGACCAGAATTCTTAAAATGTATTTATCTTCCACCTCTGTAAGTTTTGAGCCTATACCCATTTCTTGTTCCTTGGACACTAAAGTCATATTTTAACCTTTTAGGGTTTAATTATGTAAATCATATGTTTGATTAAAGGGATGAGCATTCTAAATCAATTAATAATATGCAATAAATAACCACTAATTTGTTATATATTTTGTCTTTCTTTGACTTTCTAAAAATAGTAATATATATGTGTGCAAATAAAGATTTATCTGGAAAACACATGATGCAAAAGATCTGAGTGCTGAAAATTGAGATACAAATAGGTCTAAGTGTCATCAACCGGATCCCTATGTTAGATCCTATCTTGGATAGTAGTACCTCAATTGGATAGTAACACTATGTGACTCTAGTGTCCTAAAAATGATACTAGTGTCCTCTATGTAGGATTGTTCCTAAATTCTAGGTGCACTTGAACTTATGTTTCTAGGTTTTGTTCCTACGTGCATGAAGTTTGAAACTCTATTTGTGCATATAATGGATAATTTATGATTCAAATCCTAATATTCCTTGCAAGTAAGGCATGAGCTGAAAATGTGTGTTCATTATTAGGATAGGTTGGACATATTTAAAACCCTATTGTGAAGAGAATTACCTACATACTAATACTCTGAGGATGGATCAATCTCGATGTAGTTCTCCCCACCTAAATACTAGTACAAGTGTAAGTGATGCTAGAATAATAGTGATCTTGAATGCCTTCATTGTGATTGAGATTAGAAATCTATAAAATGTGGGCTTAGGGTAGTCATGGATGGTAGTATACATAAATAGGGGAAAATAGGGATTAATAACCTTGGTTTTTCTCAACTTGTTTTGTGTTTGAATAAGTATTTTGCATATATTTTCCATCTAGTGGATAGATGTCTAAAAGTCATGTATTTATAGTGTTATGTAGCTTGTGAAGATAATAAAATATGCTTAGGATGACCTTAAGAGGGTTTTGATTTTGAAAATATATCATTTCAAGAAATTTTAGGTAAAGGACATTAGTGCCATGTTGGGGACATTAGAACCACATGGCTCTAGTGTCATTAATGTGGTGCTAATGTAAAACTAGAAAGATTCTAGGCACGAAGGGCTAGGATATGGGAATGAAGGTCTAAGATTATGTTTTAACTGACTAGGGATGCATGTGGTATGCACAAAGGATAGAAAAGTGTGACAAAAGGCTCTAGGATAGGTCTAGGGCTAAACTAGAAATAGATTGTATCAAGTGTCACTCTTATCACTCAAATAACACGTTTAGGTGATTACATTTCACACCCCCTTTATTCTATAAATTTATCAAAGAGAAATGACTACTATAAAGGAAAAATAAGTGTACTTGGACTTTCTTAGGAAGTTAAGCGCATGTAGCTGAGTTTGAGTATGTGACATTGGGTCTGCATATGTGAAGCATGATCCAAAGCATGACCTATAATGAAACATGCATAAATTATTCCTTACTTAAGAGATATCAAAATAAAAATACTATGTTAAATAAATAAGTACTAAGTAAATAGATGGGAAAGAGGAAAGGAATGAATACACCACGTTGGGTATGTGGAATGATATTAATTCACCAAATAAGTAGATATATAGCATTATATCATAATTATATGGAAATATAGCAGAAAATATGAATAATAGATAAGCCACATTGAGGGGGCAGCCTCCCAAATGATTTCAATAAGAATGAATACTCAAATCTGATGATGAAAAACTAACCCTACCTCCTATATATAGTCTAACAAGGCCATGTGCCACCCATAGGCTAAACTAATAAGTATATAAATGCATAAATAAATGTAAAATAAGATGTAAAAGGGTTATGTAATCCACAATTTGATTACACATATCCCTAGACATGCTAATGGTTAAGGGCATAACACACTCCTCCCCTTCAAAACAATGTTGTCCTCAACATTGAAGCAATATCATATGTTGTTGCATGAATATTTCATCCTCCCAAGTAGCATATTTATAAGGCATATTATTCCATTTGTTTAGATACTCAATAATCAATTTGGATTGTAGCTACTTAGTGTGTGTTTAAAAGACCACTTCAGGATCAATAATAATCCTCCCTTCCTCATCTAATTTTGTTAGCTCAGTTTGAGTGGTAACTCTTTGTCCAATGACCTTATTAAGGAAAGATACATGAAATACTAGATGAATGAAAGTGGATAGAGGAAATTATAGCTTGTAGGCCACACTACCAATTTTTTACAAGATCTGATAAGGGCCATAATACTTGGGAGACAACTTGTTATCCTTTTTCTATTGATTCAAGGGCATTTGCTTATATGTATACATATGAACAAACACCCAATCACCAATTTAAAAATTCCACTCACTCCCATGTTGATCTTCCTATTGCTTCACGTGATTCTGGGCCAAAGATAAATTTTCATGCAAACTAGCAAGGACTTCCTATTGGTTGAAGGTGTTCCTCCACTGAACATACCTTTGGGTGGGTCTTCAAGGGTGAAGTGAAGGATGGAGGATGGTATCCATAAAATACCATAAAAAGAGACATTTTAGATGAACTATGCACTGAAGTATTATACCATCATTCAGCCAAGGTAAACCATTGAACCCAATTATCTTGTTTATCTAACACAAAATAATGAAGGTACCCTTTCAGACACTTGTTGACTACCTTAGCTTGTGCATCCGATTGAGGATAATAGGATGAGATATGATCCAATTGGGTTCCCAAACATGTAAATAATTATGTCCAAAAATTACTATGGAATATGGGATCTCAATCACTAATAATCATTTTGGGAGTACCATGCAATTTTTGAAGTATATTGAGGAAGGCAAAAGCTAGTGTACTAGCAACCAATAGTTGAGATAAATAACAAAATTGAGCATACTTTGAGTCTATCCAAAAAACAATGATAACATTTCTACCTTCAAATCATGGTAACTCAATAATGAAATCCATAAATACCTCTTCACATCATTGACTAGGGATGGATAAGGTTTGTAAAAGACCTAGGGTTTTAATGGTTTCATTTTTTATTTTATTGATAGACTATACATTTGACCACATATTTCTATACATCCCCCTTGAGTCCTTTCCAAAAAAATATGCTTGACTCTATGATAGGTTTTCAAAAACCCTGAGTGATCATCAAGTGGAGATGCATGAAGTTCTTAAAGGATTTTCTATTTGAGAAGAGAATTATGACATAGATATAATCTATCTTTGTACCATAATGCATTACCCTTCCATGTAAAAATTTCAATCCCATCAGAACCCTATTGAAGAATTTGAATCAATGCATAGGTAATACTATCATTCTCCCATTCTGCCCTTACTTCCTTGAACCAATTTGCCTGCCAAATGGTCATGGCACATAACAATGCCTCAATTGGTTCATCTCACCTAGATAGTGCATCATCCACCACATTTTATTTTCCTTTCTTGTAGACTATTTCAAAATCAAAACCTAACATTTTTGTCACCCATTTGTGTTTTTATTCAGAGGATAACCATTGTTCCAAAAAATATTTAAGGCTATCATGATCAGTCTTTACCTGAAAGTGATGACCCAATAAATAAGGTCTCCATTGTTTGAATGTATGTAGAATAGCCATCATCACTTTCCTATAGATGGGTTTGAGTTAGTTTTTTACCCTTTTTTTTATGACTTTTAAATGGGCCTACCCTCTTACATGAGTATTGCACCCATACCATATCCATATATATCACATTCAACCACAATTTTTTTAGAAAAAAGGTGGATTAGCTAATACTGATGTGGTATAGAAAGCCATTTTTAATTCTTCAAATGTGTTGGTAGCTATATCAACCCAATAGAAGTAGTATTTATTCAACAAGGAAGTGAGTGATGTAGTAATACTACCATAGTGTTTGACAAACCTATGATAATAACTAGTTAACCTAATAAATCCCCTTAGTTTCTTAAGTGTCTTGAGAATCTGCCACTCCATGATGGCTTGGATTTATTAGGATCAATTTTTACTCCCTCATGTTACACAATATGACCCAAATATTCCACTTCCAAAACTCAAAAAGCACATTTGGATGGTTCAACATATAATTGATGTTTCTCAAGAACTAAGAGTGCTTGTTTCACATGATGCAAGTGGTCTTCCCAATTTTTGATATGAATAAGGATGTCATTTTTAAAAAAAAAGTAAAAAATTTCTAAAAAATGGCCTAAAAACCATAATCATCAAACTCTGAAAGGTGAATGGTGTATTGGTGAGACCAAAAGGCATGACCAAAAATTCATAATGGCCTTCATGAGTATGGAAGGTTGTTTTAAGAATGTCCTCACATATCCAGATTTGATGATGCCCAAACTAAAGATATAATTTGGTAAAATAAACATCACCATGTAATTCATCTAAAAATCATCAATTATAGGAATAGGAAACTTATCTTTGATAGTGAACTTGTTGACCTCTCTTTAATCTAGGCACATCCTCCAAGTTTCATCCTTCTTTCATACTAGGACTACTGGAGAAGAATATTCACTTTGGCTATGGTGAATGGTACCTACCTCCAACAACTCTTGTACCATTTTTTCAATTTCACTTTTATAGGCATAAGGATATATGTATGGTTTGATGTTGGATGGCATAATTGTAGGAATGAGTCTAATGGCACGATCATGAGTACAACTATGAGGAAGACCTTTTCGTATGGGTCCAAAAACAATCGAATGCTCATCCAATATTTATTGTAACTTTGGATGGGTAGACTCCTTAGTTTTTTGATTATCAATGGAAAATAAGTGTGTCACAAATCCTTTAGCACCTTTTTTCAGCATCTTGGTCATCTAATGTGAACTAACCATTTGTGTAGATTTAAATCTTAATTCCCATAGTTTCAATAGCTTTCCTTCAAAATAAAAATGCATGAAAAATTCATGGAAACTCATCTCAATAGTATCCAATGTGGTGAGTCATTGTACTCCTAAAACAATTTCAATCTCGCGCATAGGAATAACAAACATAGTAGAATCTAGCAAATAGTCCCCCATTGCTAACTTAATATTGTAGCATTTTTAGAACAATTAATTGTAACACCATCTACAATCATGACTTGAAATTATGGGGCTAGGTAGATGAAACAATTCAAATGAGAAGCCAACTTACTATTGATGAAATTGTGTGTACTACTTGAGTCAATCAACATTGTAACCTTTTATTTTTTAATCAAACCTACCACCTTCGATTCTGAGGAGTAGAAATACCTGTAAGGTCATGGAAGGAGATATTAGGTTGAGAATCTACAACTTTATCCTTGGGTCCTTCAAAACCCTCAACAGATACCTCCTCATCTTCTTCATCCTCATTAGCCCCTTCAATGTAAAATAACTTCTTTTCATCACATCGATGGCCTTTTCTCCATTTACTATCACAACCATAACACAACCCTTTGACACTCTTTTCATTAATTTTCTATGGTGTCAATCTAATAGGTTGAGGCCATGATGGAGTTGGGAAGGTACGTTCTTGACTAGTAGTGAAAGGATGGCGTTTGTTCATTTCTTTTTCTTCTACCAAGTGTGCCCTTGCTATAGCTTCAAATACACTTGTGTGGTTAAACATACAAACCTCCAATTTAATACTATCTTTTAGTCTACCCCAAAAAAGGTCAGTCAAATTTTCCTCAATGATATTCTCCACACGTGAATATAGATTTTGAAATTGATGAATATAATCCTTCACTATTCCTATTTTTCTTAGTTTGGCTAATTGGTTAAAGTTATTTTTAGAAACATTATCTCGATAATGAGGCATCAGTTCATTAGAGAATACTGACCATGTAATAGGAGCACCAGTCTTCTTCTTTTGAGCACAAAATAAATGATACCAAATGAATGGCTCATGTTCTAGATACAGAGATGCCACAACCACCTTTTGAGATCTAGGAGTTTGGTATAAATCAAATATATTTTCAATTTGATTGATCCAAGTGAGTGGATCCTTACCATCAAACTTGCACAAGTCTAATTTTGGTAACATCAGTTTTACCCTTGTATTGGTGGTGTTAATATTAAAAGGATGAGGAACAAAAGGAAAAAGTGAAGGGTTTTTTAGTGGTAAATGAGATTAAATTGTAGCTAATTGTGTCATGATTTGATGCAATTTATTGTTCATGCCATTAAGCTTCCCTTGCATTGATGATATTTGAGTTTGGAATTGTACATCATTTTGCATTAGGCCATGTAGATTTGACTAGATCTGAGAAATCATATTAGATGATTCAAACTCCATGACATCCCCTAAAGTATTTTTAGGGGTGTCTTTCCCTTACCCCCATCTGTGGGTGTTAGGACCAGCCATATGAAGACTTAATGGTGAACCTTATTTTTCCATATTGACCCAAATTTGACCACTAAATTTTTTAAATATTTCAACCTCAAATCACAAATATCAAAGAGTAGACCTAAAGTATTTTTTTTTAATAATCTCTAAAAATATAAAAGAAGTTGAAATTTTTTATAAATTGTGAGTTATGGAGAAAATTCATGAAAAACCCTAAAATGGCAATAACTTTTTAAAAAATTCAAATGATCTAAAATTTTAATGGAAACTTACTTGAATTATTTCTCAAATCTAATAAAATAATTGTAGATAAATTCACACCCATTTGCAATATATATCCAAATTTCAAGATCTAGGGTTTATGATCTAATTATGACCCAAATTGACATTCTAATACCACTTGAAATGATATTAATTCACCAAATAATCAGATATAAAATAATATATCATAATGATATGGAAATATATCATAAAATATGAATAATAGATAAGCCACTTTTAGGGGGTAACCTCCGAAATGCTTTCAATAAGAATGAATACTCATATATGGTGATGAATAACTAACCCTACATCCTATATATAGTCTAAAAAGGTATTGTGCCACTCATAGGCCGATCTAATAAGTATATGAATGCATAAATAAATGTAAAATAATATGCAAAATGGTTATGCAAGCCACAAGTTGACTACACATGTCGCTAGACACGCCAATGGTTAAGGGCGTAGTAATATGCAAACCAATACATAAACTTAGAGATAACCTATGTGTGTACATGTATATAATGATAAAATCATTGTATATCTTGGAATAATCTGATAAATTTCTCAATATTCATATGTGGGTGGCTCAATAACTTAGTCTAGTTTTGACTCCATCATTTCCCAACCCTACATGGTGGAACATGACTTATGAAACACTTGGATTGGACTAAAAATGTGTCCAACCCTCTAATTTGGGTGGATTAAAAAATTAATTAGGCTATTAATCTATCATTGACCACCCATGTGTAGTAGATGCATATAAAACTAAACTATAAAAAGTGTTTAAAATATCTAAGTGGGTATATCTAATTGTGTATGTCAACCCCTGATCTAGAGGTTAATTCAGAAAAGGTACTAAAGTAGACCAAAACTTACACCATTATGTAGGGCCTATTGATACTTCTTTTATAGTCTATGGAACTTTAGAAATGGAGGTCATATACTCCTTGGGCAGTTGTTCAAATTTTTAGTCAAAATAAATTAATAGGTGGTCAAAGATGGTTAAACTCCAAAAATTGACCATCATAGAATGTTTCAAATCTAGTTCTATGACGTAGAGATATTTGTAATATTTTTGACACATTTTATGGTTTGAAAGATGGAGTCTATATGTGAAAGTTATGACCTTCAGAGTTGGGCTACTAGTCAAGTTGGGTAACATCTGAGTTGGGGTGACAGCTGAGTTGGGGTGACCAGTTGAGATACGGTGACATATGAGTTACGGTGACTAGTCGAGTTAGATCTGAGTTAGGGCCACAATAACATGCCATGAATTTTCCACATCCTAAGTTAATTTTAAATGCCTATGCCATAGATATTGACATTGGTTTCCATGAGCCCATGCCTTTATTAAAGTGTTAAACAAAGTGTATCCCATTTTTGTGGGATTTAGTTAGGATAAAACAAACTTTATATCCTTTTTAATGTGGGGATATGGATAAACACCAAAAATGATGGCATGGGATGTGAATCTCCCAAATTTGGTAAATGGATAATGCCTCCACCATTATTTTCAAAGCATCAATTTTCAAAAACAAAGCAAAGTTTTGGAATTAAAGCCAAATTAACTATTACTTAAGAAGCTTACGAGGCTTGCAGAAGGAGATAAAGGCAAAATCATGGAAAAGTTCAAGAAAAGACTTACAATATTTTTTCTTGAGGATCAACTTTAAAGTTGGTGAAATTATATTTTAAAAATGTCTTGTAAGTATTTCAAGTGTTTATATTAGATCGACCTATAAAGGACCCATAGACATAGGCCATTGTGCCAAACTTTGTAGTTAATTATGTGTGTTGATTATCTTGATGTCTCTTTCAAAAAATTTGTTTAAAATAAATTTTCAAGTTAAATGTTAATTAATTTTGTAAATCATTATTATTAAGAAAAAATAAATATATGTAAGTGTATTTTGCTAAATTTTATGGATCAAGTTGGTATCAGAGCTAATTTCATGTGTGAATTTGTGGTTTCATTTTTAGCTAAATTAATCTATTATAATATAATGGACCTAATGTTATCACAAATTTAGTTATTACTGAATACCATCATCACTACAATAATGCAACACCTACAATCTCAAGAGCAATGTCGACAAGCGGTGGAGTAAAGATAAAATATGCAAATTAAAAACTCCAAGAAAGAATTAATACGCTATGGGTAAAACTAAAATAAGAACATTGATAAAAGAAAAGGATGTGTGAATATTTAGAGACTTGCAGACATTATTCCCATCAAGGTCATATTGTTGAGTGATGTTGGATACTACACCCCAATCATGCTCTATTATGGTTTAAGAAGTAGAATGAGAGAGGCAACACACCAATCGTGTCTAGAAACAATCAATCAATTTGACTAGTAGTATGTTGTCAAACAACTCCATAATCTCTAATGCGACAAATTCTACTAGTTGAAGTGTCAGATATTATGCTATGATTTGAAAAAACTCTAAGCAAAAACTACACTATTATTATTGAGGTGAATTTCATGCAAATATATTTTAAGTAGAGTTACGGAGCCAGTTATATTACTAAAGGTCTTGCACAATGTCTAAAGATAAAATCTCTTCCATTACCTCACACTAAGACATTTAGAGGAACTGATGGCATAGTATGTGGACATGCAACCCATTATGGCATATGCATTTTGGCATTGGAGGACTATTCTTAGATCATGTCGCTCTTGGCATAGTTCTAGGAGAAGAAGAGGAGATCACTCTAGGTCATTATTATCTCACATCCTGACACACCAAAGACATTATGTTAGGGGATAGAATCTAGCTAACGAATAGTCATACCTATGAGGTTTAATTTAGAACAATCCAACCAATTAAGCTATATTCTAGTTATAGAAGTGATTCTTCTAATTCGTATATTCCTACTAGTCTTATTAATGAAAATGATGTTTTAATTTCAGAAGAAAATATTGCTCTAATTATTAATGTATCTTCTAATTATGAGGATGAAAATAATGAAATAAACTCTTCTGGCTATGTTGAAAATGTTAGGGATACTAAATGTTCTAACCCTAAACATTTATCAATCCCATCTATTGATACTATTGAAAAGCACATAAAGGGAATATGTTCTAAGTTGTTAGCTAAAATGCAATTTGAAGGACAAGGCCTTGGTATTAATGGTCAAGGAATTTTCCCTCCTATCCAAGTGGCAAAGAGACCACTCCATGCAAGATTAGGATATGGAGGTGAAGGACAAATTTCCCAAGAAGTTAAGTTGAATGATTATTCAAGTAACAAGCTAGAACACCCCAAAGAGCTAGAAGAAGCACTCTCTAAAGATGTAATAACTACATTGGACAAAGCATCTTTAAATCACTCGTCAAGGTATAAAAAAATCAAATACTTGAATGTATTTTTTGATTGTGCCCAAGAAAGTCCTAAAAATATGCTTAAGAAAACTATCAAAACGGGGTTGTCTAAAAAAGATAGGAAAAGTCAGCAACAACCTAAGATAAAGGTTTTAATTGCAACTTCAGTCAGGAAATAGACATAGTCTTATCAATCAAAACCAAATAAAACATCAATGAGGGAAATGACAATCAATGAGAAGCTAAATTCAGAGTTTCACACCATAAAAAGGTAAACAATACTTCTTTAAAATAATAAGAGTTAAACAGTCTAAGATAGATACTATCTTTGATAAAAATTATCAAAAGAATTTGATTTCTGAAGATGTTGTGGAAACCTTAGGTTTGGAAACTACGCCACATTTCAAACCATATTCATTGGATAGATAGATGATGGTAGTAACATACATGTAATTTAAACATGTAAACTAGGGTTTGTAATTACCTCCAAATGCTTAGATGAAGTTGAATTAGATGTGGTTCCACTCCATTTTTATGGAATTATCATAGGAGAACCATATTTGTCTTTGAGAAAAGGAAACTTTTTTCAAGAAGGAAAATTAGTATAACATTATAAAATATGGAATAAAATATCTCATGTGAGCACATCGGCAATAACTTGAACCATTAAAAAAAATGGCACCTTTAGTGTTATTTTACTCATGTATGTGTTAGATAGGGACAATGTAGGGAAACATGAAGATGTCATCATGAGAAGCATCAAGAAAAACCCAAAAGATAGGTTGTATCTTTTAATCTATATGTTTTATTATGTGCAAATATGTATACATGTTTGAATATAGGCATTGTTTGTAAATGCATAAGACCCAAGTATGGGCAATGTTTATAATTATTATGTATAGTTATAGTGTTTGTAAGGACCCAAGAAGGGAAATGTTTGTAAAATTGTGTTGCTATTATAAAATGGTTATTGTATAGATGTCATGCAACATTTTATTTCATAATCTCAAAATTTGAAGACCCATTAGATTATCTTTAGAACCTATTAGCATTCATGGGATCATCTGAATCAGAGCTAGTTGTCAAGAGTTAGAGCCATTAAAAGATCCTCACATGGAGTACCAAGTCTAGTACTAGATTTTTTGAGGATAAAAAAACTTATTAGTAGGGAGGTATGATCCAAAGGTCAATTCATAAAATTTCATAAATTAGACTAAATCCTGAAATATTATGTAGGTCTTGTTGAGACTTTTTGATGGTGTGCAAAACTTTGAAAATGGAGCTCATATGATCTTTGTGTAACTGATCAAAGTTTTAGTCAAAGAAAGTCAACAAGTGGTAAAATATGGTCAAACTACAAAAATTGACCATCATGGAATGTTTCAAATCTAATTCTATGACATCAATCTCTTTGTAAGCTTTTTAACACATTTTATGGTTCAAAAAATAGAGTTCATATGTGTAAGTTTTGACCTACCAAGTTGGGCTACCAGTCAAGTTGGGGTAACATCTGAGTTGGGGTGAAAAATAAGTTGGGATGACCAACTGAATTGGGGTGACCAATTGATTTGGGGTGATCTTCGATTTGAGGTGACCAGTCGAGTTGGAGCCAAGTTGGGGCCACCATAACATGCCATGGATTTTCCACGTCCCAAGTTCATTTTAATTGCCTATGCCATAGGTATTGACATTGGTTTCCATGATCCCATGCCTTAATTAAAGGCTTAAACAAAGTGTATCTAATTTTTATAGGATTTTTTTATTATAAAACAAACTTTATATCCCTTTTAATGTGGGAATATGGATAAACACCAAAAATGATGGCATGAGATTCAAATCTCCCAAATTTGGTAAATAGATAATGCCTCCACCATTATTTTCAAACGCCAAATCACTATATAAAGTGTTTGGGGATGGTGTTTTAGAGCAGTGGTTTTTGAAAATAAAGGAAAGTTTTGAAATCAAAGCCAAAGCAACTATTTCTTAAGAGGCTTGCAAAGGGAGATAGAGGTGAAATCATGGGAAAGTCTGAGAAGAGACTTACAATATTTTTGCTTGAGGATCAACTTTACAGTTGGTGAAATTATATTTTGAGAAAGTTATATAAGTATTTTCAATAATTTTTTATAGATCAACCTATAAAGGACCCAGATAAGTAGGTCATTGTGCCAAACTCCATAATCAATTACATGTGTTGATTTTCTTGATGTCTCTTGCAAAATTGTTGTTTAAAATAAATTTTCAAGTTCAATGTTAATTAATTTATTAAATTATTATTATTAAGCAAAAATCAATATATGTAAGCATATTTTTCTAAATTTTATAGATTAATTCTATAACCACTTAGGTACATTAGGCAGATCTGGGCCACTTGAGAATGCCAACCACTATAGATGGAGTAAGGCATGAAACTAGTGAAAACCTAGAATATGATGTCAAGTGTATAAAACATAAAGAATGACATGGAGTTTGCCATTCCATTTGATCAACCTGTGTGTAACTAAGCATATGGAAATAATGTGCTATGTACATGCTCCTAATTTGATATTTGAGTATATTTATTATGGACTGAATTGTAATAACTATATCTAAGTATTTGAGATGAATATTGGAATGATGATTTCATGCATGATGCCCCAAATATGAGAAACTAATATGAATTTGAGTTGAACTAGTGTGAATATGAGTAAAATTTTAGCATAACTGTCAAACATGTAGGTGTATCTATGCAAACTTATATTATACATGATGTACTATTCTCTATAATCTAAATTACCATGAAAATGGGGCTACTAGACAATAAAACCATGTCTTAGACAATAACACCATATGACATTAGTGTCCCAATATGGGTGCTAATCTATGTATGGTCTAAAATATGAGTCATTATACTAATTTATTATAGCTTGATTTCTCTTATGTTTTACTTGTGTTTGATAATTTGAAACTGAGCCTATGTGCTGAAAAATGTTTTATGAATGCAATGTAGGATCCTGATCTCTGTGATAAACCCCTATGAATACCCCATCTTTTGAAGGTAGTTTTTGAACCTATGCAAGAACTATCCTCAAAATAAATAGATCTGTGAAATGTGCTAGCTGGATAATAAATGATAACTACATGATAATCCAATACAATGTGCAAAAATAACATCATAATGTAAGATAATATGAGCATAATTATGTAATGAAAGTTGTATGTCATGTCTAACATTACAAAAGGGTATTAAGATAGATGAAATTAATGTGTATAATAGAAAATCTAAGTAGCTATCTAGGGGATGAGGCATGATGTCCATCACGACACCTAAGTAAGAAGGGTAGATTCATGAGGTCCCTCATGACATTGAAAATTGGTGTGTAACAAGCAAAGACAAGTGTCATGGCCATGATGCATATAAGAAAGCATACATACAAAACACATGAGGCATAAAAATAGGCCAAGGGGACATAATACAAGGGACATGGGCACATGTTACTAAATCTAAGAAAATAAAACATAAAAGGACTTATTCCAATGTCCACATATGCAATCAACAAGCAAGTTAGATTAGAGCCACATATAAGAACATGTTCAAATGTCTACATACATAATCAAAAAAGCACACACAAATGACATGGGAACATGTCCTAAGCATACATGAATATAAGTGGCATAAAGCCAAAGAATAATGACATACTCAAATGCCCTCAAATAGATGAAGCATATAAAATACAATCAAGTCTAAACTAGGAAAGCTAGAAATGAATGCATGTATGAATGTAGTATAAATTTATGTAAGAACTAGGATGTATATATGTTGAGTCTAAATTATTGATAGATGGAAAAAAAATTGAGTATGAGTAGCAATGATCAATATCAAGATATAAAAATGCTAAAACTAGAATGTAGAGAATGTAAGGATAGAACGTGGTAATAAAAAAATTTAATAGGTTTCCCCCAAGTGGGTGAATGTATCTAATGAATAACCATGAATCGATGTATATGTCCCTAGTGGGTAGATGATAGCAAGTCTAGATAAATGTAGTGGACCTAAGTCCTATAAGAAATCTATAAGCACTCAACAAGAACAAGTGAAACATGTATGTATGATAGAACTAACTATACCAAGATAGCTAGCATATGTAGTGTCTAAAAAATATAAGAAATGTAAACATAATAATGCATACAATTTTTAAATTGTGTTTTCTGAGAAATATTTGAATGTTTTATGTTTTAGAATGATATATCATTTTTATATTTTTGGGATATAAGCTATGTACAATCAAATTAAAATGAAATATGTACAAGGAGAAAGAGAGAAGAAAGTGTGTACAAGATGGTAGGAATCATCCTAACCAATGAGTCTCATGGGACACTCATGATCACTATGGCCTATGTCAAATAAGGGAATTGTGATTGTGCATTCTATGTGAATGGGTAACTATGATCCCATAATCTGATGTACTAATTAATTTATATTTATATCTACCCATGTAGTGGTGGTATGAATCTATGGCACTAAATATGGTGCTCTATGAACTGTAGGGGTCTTAAGAACCCATCTAATAGAAGAAGTTGTAGGTGACATAGGTGCCCTATGATGAGAACCCCAAGAACCCAATGTTACTGATCTCAACATAAAATGAATGGAGGAAGGCCATCTAGAGTCTATGACATATATCTGATGTAGGGATATTTCTAATAATGGTCTCCATGGCATAATATGCATACATGTCAATACCATAAGAGTATACCTCACCTACACTGGTGGCTCTACTAAAATCTGTGATGTATGTATTGGAACTATAATCTGAGTTATAATTGATAACTATGTTATATCTATTAATAGTGTTGGAACTATAATTGGTGACTATGTTGTAACTACTTATGGGATAGGTAGAGGATACTCATATGAGAAACCCTCAAATTTAATCACCAAATTTGCATGTATGTATTTTAGGCATATGTGCATTATAGATGGGATGGATTAGAGCTATTAAAACTATGGCATACCTAATAACATATCAAATAGACCTACACTAGGTACTACTAGGAATCGAGTGGTTATATGTGCTAGTCCAACTTGTAAAGGAAACACAATCTCCCCAATGGAGATTTGAACATGACCACTACAACCACTAATGATTATGTCTATAGGGAATATATCCTTCTCTGAGTACCCCAAATGCTACAAAAGTGTCATATTGCACATGCTAATATTTGACCTGTTGTCAACCATAACACTCTAGATATGATGATGATCTATGTATGTTCATATAAAGAGTGCACGTAAATATGTATCATTATTAACAATATATTTTTTTGAGAATGTAATGAGTGGTCTAGATGTAAATTTAGTATGATACATGCCAATAATGTTTTTAAATGGGTGTGTCTACTCTGTAATAATATGGTATGAAGTGGGTGGTAGATGTGCCTGATATGTGTAGTGAACACCTAGTGTGCTCCATGCCTCATTTGTTTTGTGCTTGGAAAATGGATATGATAATATCCTTCATTGTTTATCATATATTTTTTGTGATTTCAATGCCTATGTGGGTGTTCCCACATAAATAATGCTAGCCTTAATCAAATCTTGTATCGTATGCTTTAGGATTATGCATATGTTTGTTATATCGCCTGGTAACTTACGATACTTGCACAACGCATTAAAATCATAGTTATTTGGAAGATGAAATGTTGTATCAACCTCTTTAATTATAGGGAGAGATATGAAATTACATTTCAAGAGTTGTTTCAAAACTCGTGATGGTGAATTTGGAAGGTTGGTGAAGATTCAACACTGGGGAGTGGATAAAACCAATCTAGTTACTTTGATTGTGTCATTTTGATCACTCTTATTCTTAGTGGCCCTTAAATTTTATGGAAGCTTATATGAACTCTTAATAGTTAATTTTTATCCATTGATATACTTGAGTTTTCCCATTAATAGAAGCTTAACCTCTCTTTCTTTTACTGTGTTGCACAAATCTATGAATGTATGAAACTTCTTGAACAAGATAGCTTCATGTAATTCTACTAAAATAATTTATTTAAAGATCTCTTGAATCTCTTTATCTACCATGGGTATAGTTAACTTGGATAATATAGTCTTGTATCATAAGACATAATCTACAATAGGCTCATTTGAGTTTTGTTTTAACTATACCACTTGAGTGTATGATATCTTGTCATTAATGTTGATGGAGAAGGATGCTAGAACATGTTGGAAAATGTATTAAATGGTATGATAAATTGATTTTTTAAATCATAAAACTATTATAGGGCATAATCCTTTAAATTTCATGGAAATAACTTTGTGAGAAGCTAATCATTGGACACGTAGTCTAAACATGTGTGAAAATATCTAAGATGATTCTCTATGTCACCCTTGTCATAATATGATGTAAGCTTAGGTGCCATGAAACTTGATGGAAAGGCAGTTACAACTATGCAATGTTCCAAATGTGTATGTAAGAGAATATTAGAATCTGATGTATGTGATGGCCTAGTGGCTT
Source organism: Torreya grandis (assembly GCA_037957365.1). NCBI lineage: Eukaryota > Viridiplantae > Streptophyta > Pinopsida > Cupressales > Taxaceae > Torreya > Torreya grandis. The sequence goes on from JARHVA010003252.1 coordinate 807,879, forward strand.
CCTTCTTAAGATGTAACACCTTAGCCTGTAGAGTATCAATCTGATATATAAAAAATTGTACATATGGAGTGGAGGAACTAGTGATAAGAGGTGTAGTTATCATTTAAAGTTATTATAATTACAATTTTAGGTTGTGCTAGCTGAGTTGGACCCACTATAGGTGTAACAACATTATTAGTTGGGGGAGTTGAATATTTAACATTATTTATTTTATTCTTGATTTCCAATAGGGCTTGTAGGAGTTGTGAATGATCAAGGGGTTGTTCTCTAATTATATCTCTCAATCCCTATAATATCTCATATTTGTTGATAATCATGTTATCATTATTAAGTGAAGGGAGAATGTCTTGATTTTTAATGTGTATATCATCTTGCTCTTGATTGTATTATTCATCTTCAGATGCAATATCATTGAAATCCTCATAATAAGGTTGATAAGGATGCATACCTATAGTTGTGATAGGTCCCTTATCCATGTGATACGCTCAGATAGAAGGAATATGAATATGATCTATAGGATTACCACCTAATTTATCATTTCTTCTTAGTGGAAGAGACATTATTTTTTTATATGGCATATAGTAAACAAATTTGAATAGAGATACTACAATAGAATATATGAAATCTAGAAAATTTAAAGCAACTAATGAAAATAAGAAAAATAAGGATACAAACCCATAGAGCATCTAAGGTTAGGGTTTTTAAATTAGGGTTATTTTTTAAAAAATTAAATTATATTTAAATAAATGAAACCCTAATGTGGGATTGATTTAATGAGCTAGGTTTATGCCAAAAAAATAGAAAAATAAAGGTTTTTAATCATAATTTAGTGAAAAAAAAATGGAGAAGGTAAATTAAGGTTTTAAGCAATAATCAAAGTAAGCCAGGTTCACCAAATGTTTTAACATTTTAGGGTTTAGCTATGTAAATCCTATTTTTGATTAAAGTGAGAGAATTTGAATATATTGTAATGTATATTTAACACAGATACATCTAGATGTAAATTTAATCATCAAATCATATGCAGATCAATAAAAATAATAGATGTATTTACCCTAGGAAAACCTCAAAGAGGTAAGAAACCCATCAAAGTGATCTTCGATATTGAGAAACAATAATAACCCTATTTATAATGATTCACAAGGGGATATGACTATTGTGAAAATAATGGGTCCATCCACCCTGATAAATCAAATTAATAAATATTTGGTAAATATTAAATAACTATAATAAGATTATTTATTTTCATGAGGTTTACACCTTGAATAAATAAATAATATATTATTATTTATTTAATTACTTACCAATGTAAGCCAAGAGTTAATAATAACCACTTAGAAATTAATTTCTCTAACACCCCCTTAATGTTAAGTGGGGATAAAATCCATAGTCAGCATAAACGAATTATACTATGTGCACAATTTGAAGGATTTAAAAACCTTCATCATGTAAAAAACCACCTTTTGGCAAAAAAAGAATTATGATCCATAAACTACTTGAAAGTAAGTCTAGGCTAGTATGATTGTAAGATTACATCTCACTGCTTCTGATGAATAATCGTTAAGCATATTTGGATCCTTTTATAACATAATGACCTCCATTAACAATTATGTTTTTTAATGTATTAGGGTATAAAAGTTAAAAAAAATTACATGAAGTTTAATTAAATCACATAACTTCCACATGAATTTATTTACAATGATAAGAAGTATAGAGAAGAAGAAGAAACAAATGACCATTATGAAGTGGCATTGTCATGCATACTCCCCCTCAATGGCAACTCTGAGAGGCCTAACATTTCATGAAATAAACAAAACTTGGTAGCACCAAGTGGTTTTGTGAAGATATCTATCACTTATTTGTCTGTAGGATAAAACTACAAATTAATATCACCCTTGAGGACTTTCTCTCTAATGAAATGCACATGAACTTCAATGTGTTTAATTATTTGGTGTTGCACTAATTTTTTTTATCAAAGCTATACAACTTTACTTATCACAATGAAGGATAGTACTCTAAGAAACATCTAAATGAAGTTATCCCAATAGCCTTCATAGCCACATAGATTATTTAGTAACTTCCATATCACTTTTATACTCTACTTCAATATAAAAGAGAGAGATAGTAGGATGCTTCTTGTTGCTCCAAGTGATAACACCTATTCCAACCTTAAACACATATCCATAAGTAGATTTATGATCTAAAGTATCACCATCATTGGCATGATCACAATAACCATATAATTTAACATTATCAATGAAAGAATAAAATAAACCATAATTAATTGTTCTTTTGGTATAACTAAGAATATATTTAGCTAATTTCCAATGATCCAAATAAGGATCCTACATAAATATAGAAGCAACACTAACATTATATGAAATATCTAGCCTAATAATGGTTAGATAAATCAAACTTCTAATAGGATGTCTATAAAAATTAGGGCTAGTTTTTTCACATGTAGGTTTAAGATCAAATTTAATACCAATTTCAATAAGAGTATAAGTAGATTTACAATCAAGCATGTTAAACTTAACAAGAAGATTATGAGCATACTAAGATTGTGATAAAATAATAATTTTTTATCCTCAATATAGTCATTCCTAAAAAATGATGTAGAATGCCTAAATCAGTCATTTCAAACATTTGACTTAGTTTATTCTTATATTTATGAATTAAACTAGTTCGATTGCTAGTAATCAACAAATCATCAACATATAATACAATTAAAATCAAATGACTATTTTCAATTTTAATAAACAGATCATTATCTGAATAACAATTAGAAAAAACTAATTTAAAAAAAAAGTAATCTTAGAATACCAAGCTCGAAGAGCTTGTTTTAGATCATACAAAGATTTCTTTAATTTGCATACATAATGTTCTTTGTTAGGATCAGTGAAACCTTTAGGTCAAGTCATGTAGATTCTTCTTCTAAATAACCATTTATAAATGCATTCTTGACATCCATTTATTGGATAACCCAATGAATTTGGGCTATAAGGGAAATAATAAGTCTAATAATACTCATTTTTACTACAGGAGTAAAGGATCAACATAGTCAATCCCGGGTTTATAAGTAAACCCATGAATAACTAATATATATTTAAACTTGTTAGTTTTACTAGTTGAATTATATTTGATCTTATACAACCACCTACAACTGACAATATACCTCTTAGGCAGAGGGGGACAAGACCCCAAGTCTAATTTGTAATTAAGGCATTATATTTAGTTTGGATAGCAATATTCCATCAATCATATTGAGTGGATTCCTCAAAATATTGAGGTTTACACTCATACATAGTCATTAATGCATGATAAGAATGTTGACTTCTATTTAATTTATTAAGGTTATCAACATTAGAAGATTGAATTAGGGATTCTACCCATTTAGGTATTTTAGCTTTAATTTGAAACTCAAGGGGTTATTTAGACTCTAATTTATCCATAACTGGATCAAATTCCTTAAGGGCATCCATTTCATCATAATGAGAGTCAGGTTCATCAATAGAAAAACACTTCGGAGGATCCACAAAGGACTCACAAAATGATTTTTAGAGAATAAAAAAATTTCTATTCTCAATGATTTGACATTTAGAGGGATCATACACACTTAAACCTTTTGTATTACCTCCATAACCTACAAAAATGGAAGAATACGAGGTGGGATCAAGATTCTTTCTTTTAACTTTAGGAAAAAAGATAGAAGGATGACTACCAGAGATTCTGAGATGAGCTACACTAATTTTTTTTAGAACACATTTATAAAGGGTAGACAAATTCAAGTCTTTGGTAGGGAATCTATTCAAAATATTCACAATAGTATTTATGGCTTTAGTCCATAAGAACTTATGAATAATTGTATATTTTAATATTGTTCGAGATACTATACCGGTACAATTTTTCCTTTCAGTAATACCATTTTATTGAGGGGAATAGGGAGTGGTTAATTCCCTTTGAATACCACAACTAATGCAAAAATAATAAAATTATTTACTAAAATATTCACCACCATTATTAGTTCTTAATATTCTAATATAAAAATTAGATGCATTTTCTACATGAGCTTTAAATTCTTTAAACTTAGAAAAAACATTAGATTTATTTTTAATGAAATAAGATCAAATAATTCTAGTATAATTATCAATAAATGTAATAATATATAATGAACCATTAAAATAAGTAACTTCCAAAGGACCTAAAACATCATTATAAATTAATTCTAAAGTATGTGAGGTATTCACATCATGAACCTTGTGAAAGGGGTTAGTGTGTTGCTTATCACATAAGAAATCCTCACAAGTTTCATTATGAGAAGGAATAGATGGAAGTCCAACAACAAGATTATTAATAGACATATCACATAAAATTTTAAAATTAACATGTCCTAATATTTCATTCCATAATTGAGATTCATTCTTATTATGCAATTAAAGTAAACATGCAAACAAAGGAGAAAAGATATATACACCATTATTTTGAATACCTTCAATAATCAATGATCCAAATTGATTTCTAATAGACCAACTATAATTAATAAAAGTTACAATTAAATTATCATTTGGAAGTTGTGTTGAGGTCAACATAGCCCCTTTTTTTTAAATTTGGGACCCTTGAGATTATTTTGAAGTTTAACCCTGAAAACTTGGCATGCTTTGATCATTATTTAGAATTTAAAGATCATCCACTTTGATGAAGTTGGTTTACTGATTTATGGTTTGCTTTGAGCTTTCCTAATGTTGTTAATAATTGGTCTTCATGCCTTAAAGATGTAGGTTTCATGGAGTCCTTGCTAGTAGATTCATGTTCTAAAACCCTGACATAAACCCTTGGTTCAAGTCTGACTTTGAATTTGGCAAGAGCAAATTGGTAGGAACATTATAATTTTATTTTGGACTCAAGCCCAAATTTTATACTAAGGCTTGGTCACATTTTTTAACATGCCCAAACCTTAACCTAAAATTATGACTTGGTCCCTTTTATTCCCCTCTATGTTTCCCATATCTCTAACATGGTATAATGTTATGTTGGCAGTGTCCTCTTTATTTTCTAACATGATCTAATTTTATGCCAAGGGCCCCTTTTTATTTTCCTAGTAGCATCCCTTCATATTCTCTAGCATGGTCCTTTTATTGCCTACTTAGCCTAAAACTGTAACTCTAAGGCCCCATTCATGTTTATCAACATGCACGAGACCTTAGACTTAACACATTAACCTAAGTTTTTATTTTGTTCCCCAGTCCTAACTTAACATTTGTGCATCTATGAAGATCCAATGATCCACATTTCCTCATTCCTTTTGATCCAATAGAGTGATAAAAAAACCTGACAACTGATCACTTAGTCCTTTGGACCAATCACGTTCAAGCATTTGAATCACAATCAATGGCTCATGCTCTGTCATAGACCAAAGATCAGATGGAGCAAAGATATCATTGAAAATTCAAAGCCTTAGGAGGTTTGAGGAGTTACCATGTGACACTCTCTCATTCAAGACTTAAAATCAAAGGGTCCACATATTAAAAAGGAACCAATCACATACAAAGTCTTGGATCATGATTAGATGGATCTTGTTTCATCTTGGTTTTTAATCAGAAGGAACAAATTGAGTCTAAGATCTTGAGAAGCCTTGCAAAGCCACCAAGTGGCACTCTCACATTGGGATAGAGGATTTTGATGAGATTAAATTTGATGTTCATGTGACCATCATTTGACATCTGTGAGGATGTATTTGATGTCCATAAAACCATTAATTGTAATCCCATCAAAATGAAAAACTTCATGAGCCTAAATTTGACGTTCGTATGACTATCATTTGATGTTCATGAGGACATATTTGATGACATTTTGCTCAAGACCTAGATATATTCCAAAATTGTATTTAGAAATCTCATAAATTTCATTACAAATGAATGGAAGTCCTCAAAGGATTTTCAAACACTTATATTTGAAATACAAATAATGAAATGATCCCATAGTCTAAATATATGCAAAAATGAATTTAGTCTAAGTCTATATCCCAAGGTCACCATTGCATTTGTTTGAATGTTAGTAACCTTTTGCTAGAGACTTATACTAAGTTTTATTTTTTTTAAATGTCTTTGTGACATAGAACTTAGCCCAAATTCTTTTAACCAAAGATTTATAATGTTTGTTAATATAGTAAATCCCTATGTCAAAATATGGCATTTCGGTCCTATATCACTTTGACCCCTTTCAGCATGATCTAAGAACTTAAACACAAGTATTTAACCCAAAGTATGTATTATGTTTATTAGAAAAAACGTAAACCTTGGCTTAAAATATTTATCTTGGCCACCTTTTTGGTATAAATCCAAAAAAACATAGGCATAAACACTTTATCCTAAAGTTCATTTTGTGTTTAATAAACACAAAATGAACCTTAGCCTAAGGTATTTAAACCTAAGTCCCCACTTAAGTCTTTTGATTTAAAAATTATCATAAGATGATTTAACCTAAGTCTTTTTTTGTTTATTAATATGAAATAGAAGGTAAAATAATTTTATCCTAAGTTCTTTTATGAACATGTGCTGATCAAATCTTGTGCATCTCATAGGATCTGACGGTCGTGCTTCATTAGGAGGGATGATCTAATGGCACAAAATTTCCAATGACTTTTCAATGGAGCTTCAAGAGCCCACATGATTGACATGTGGTGAATGGGTGTTTAATATATAATTGACAAAGGTGCCAGAGCTCAAAAATCCCATAGAAGTCTTAGGTGGCACAACCATGGGGCTTGATACAAAAAGGAACCAATGACAAGCAAGGTCCTAAAACACAATCAACATCCTATTCTGATTTGAATATATTGATCTAATAGAGTGAATAAAAAGGCATTTTTTAAATTAAAATGGCTAGTGATCCTAAGGCATTTATGAAAAATACCATGAAAAGTGTTAGACATATGCCAAATAAGCACCATGTAAGCACAAAGTGAAAAAATAAGATATCTTGAATACTTAAAATGTAAAGGTATAAAATCAAAGGTCAAAATCAAATATAAGGCACATATAAAGCCTATGCTCAAATAATCTACTACCATTAATGATCTAAAGCCCTAAGACTTGCATAAAAACCTGTAAGTAATCTCAAATTGATTATAGCAAATCTAGAAGAAGTTCAATTATGATTTGAGCACAAAGGAACTAAACTAGAGACCATTTAAAATCTGAGTGAGAAATAACTTACAAGTGTGGAAGCCATGAAAAATCAAAGGAAACAATTGAGAAATGAGTAAAATTATATCTTTATATAGATAGTGAGGGAAGGGTTTTCAAAGATACTAACCTGGACACTACATCCTTGAACACTGGAAATAAGAATTAGACTAAGATTTTCTAGACCATTGAGGAGATGCAAGCCATCATTAAAGAAGAATAACGGATTTCCATAGTCATTAAGACGTATTATGATCTGGTTGTAGTTTAAATGGTTGGTATTCATCATGCCTTTGCTAAATCAAATGTACTCCATTGCATTGTTATCCTAGCTCCCATTTTTGTAGATTATAGAATTGAAAATGACTAGATCATTCATGAGGGTAGCTCTAGGATATTTTCATACATTTCCCCACTAGCCTTTGAGAGGTATTAAAAACTCCAAAACCCCATGTGGACCTACCCAACATTAAATAATGAACCACCAATAATGACCTTGATACCATCCTTAGGCCATGGTTATTCTAAGGGAACTATGTGATTTGAGACCCTACTGGTAACATCTCAGTTGCCCAATTTAGGGAAGGGATTAAGGTAATTATGACCTTATTAAATATAATATCTATAACCCCTTCAACTACATTTGTTAATAAGAGTTGGGTATCCTATGTCTACTTCATGGTAGAAAAAGGGCTCATTCCCCCAATTGGAGATATGATCAACATCCACGTAGGGAAATAATTTACAACCATCAAGAAGAATACTAGCAAAAAAAATTTAATGATGTCTTATTTTTTTGGACGCTCTGCTAGCCTCCACCTAGATTCCTCACATCAAAAACTAGTCACTTGAGGGCAGATTCACAATCTTCCACCATTATTCGAAGTTGCATATCTTCAAATATATACACCACATGTATTTCATTTGTGATTGTGTCTATCCTACTTTGGTATAAGCCATCACAATGATCCCTATGCCCAAGGTAAGATCTATAATAAATAAGTATATAAAACTAATGAGAGATATCTTGTTGTATCCAAATCATACTATGATCAAAATTCAAGGGATTCTGACTAAACCTTAGAACTTACAAATTTTTATTCCCAAAAATTTATCAAATTAATAAATTTCATTCCAACTTCTTCATGGTGTTGATGGAGTGTGCAAGGAGAAGAAGAAGGGTCTCCTCCATCCCTTTCTTTTGATAATTAGAAGAATTGTCTTGCAAGATTAGAAGCATGTGGACACTATGACCAGGCACAAAGATTCTTTTATTTTTCAATTGGATGACCTTAGGAATTAGGATCCTAATCATGTGCTTGGAAAGCATTTGAAAATCAAACAACTTCCCAAGCTAATTTATGAGCATCAAATTGGTCCTTATGACACTCTCCACTTCAAGGCCTATAATTTTGAAGAAGTACTAGCTAAGCTCAAAAGACACATTATTAGACTTGAGAATAGATTAAATATTAATGAAAATACCCTAGGGGAGTTATGGAAAATGTCACCTATATAATACCATTTATTTCCTAGACCTTCTATGCCACCTTAGGAACAACCATAGGTAAAAGGGAAATAACCCCAAACCCAAATCACACAAGGTCATAACAAGGAGAAGTTGGAAGAAAGGCCTAGTGAGGGACCTTAATCTTCAACCCTTCCTCAAGACCAAGGTCCCCTATAGAGTTCTTGGATATGATAGTCTTAGAACTGCATGAAATAGTAGAGGATGCACTTAGAGATCTACATAAAGTATATGGCTTTGAAGAAGAAGAGGAAGAAGCTCAATAACTCCAAGAGAAAGTAGAAGAACCTAAGAAAGACAAAGGAAAAGTGGTTTCTTTGGAATTAGATCTAGTAGCACCCCCATAGAAGAGAAAAGTAGAATTGGCAATTGTCCCAGTGAGACAAAAGAGGCCAAAGTTTATTTTCACTCATCCCATAAGTGAAATCAACTTATTCAGTGAAGAATACCCTATTCATGGACTAGTCATCCATGATTGGTTCATTTATGGAAGAATGTAGAAGATTCCAACTTTGTCTCACTCTTGGGCCTTGTAAACCATCAATATTGATGTACATGAAAATATCAATCCATGAATAATGGCTTTGATGAAAGAGGAAAAAGAAAGATGACTTGTGACCACTGTAGGGTCAAAAAATACAAATAGATGCTCTAGGAGCATCAAACAACATAGGATAGAGGTCTTAGAACCTCCAAAATACACAAATTCATCTACCAATATGCAATTTAATCTAGAGACAACTGGATTTGAGAAGGTCACAACAAGAAAAGCCATGGTCTGGACTAAAGACTTCACATTCTAGAAGATCGAAACCTTTATAGGTTTAAATATAGTTGGAGGGTAGTAGCATAGTGAAGTAATCATCCATGAAGAGGATATGGAGAGCCTAATAGAGTCTCACTCATCCCAAGTCAGAGTAGGCATCAGGGGAATGAAATAAAGAATTCATAACTTAGAGAAAGAAAAGGAAAACTTAGAGACCTAGGCTATATTATTAGTGCTTGAGGCTATAATAAATATGTTTGAAGCATCTTTTTTTGATATGTTTGACTCTTTGAAGTCAATGAACCTAAGACAAGATACATTGAGCCAATAGAGTGAGGTGGATAAAGGATAGATAACCAAATCATAAGATGCAAAGGCCAAAGTAAAGGATTTTATCAACATATTGATTAAGAATATATTTCCTAAGTTTAAAACCATTTTCCTGGCCCACCTAAATGCTATATTAGGGATAATGGTAGATAAGACCTAGAGCTTAAGTACATGGTCAGTAGGCTTGGATAGACTTATAAGGGATGATGAAGAGATGATTTCTAGGATTAAGCAATTCTTTGGTACCATGTTGGCTAATCCTACAAATACTATAGCCCTGAGCATTATTGATGATGAGGAATATAATAATAGATTCACTTTGGTGATGTAGGAAGTAAAGGGAAAGAGCCAAGGTCAATCAAGAAGGGAAAATAATAAAATTTTGAGCATGATCTTCACTACTAAAGAAAATATTACAAAATCCAAGAGTATTAAAGAAGCAATGGAAAGGGATGATAGAGATTTTGAGGACTGAATTGACTAAGAAGATGTCTACCTCCCAAAGCTAGCAATGGATTTAGAACTTGTTAGGGAATAACATTAAAGGGCTATGGAGCTTTTTCAAGAGCAACAAGGGGACCCTTTGGTAATGGGCCCACTAATTAGTTAATATTCTTTTATGTAAAAAGATTATAATATTTGAAATAGAAATATTCTTTTGTAAAGGCATATGTTAGTTTGTTAGCATATTTGCCTATAGGTCAATCTAGTTTAGAAAATCAAGTGTATTCTAGAACATTTATAAAAAGAGATAGTTGTCCTTATCTTTTGTACTTTTGTATCTCGTAACTGACCATTATACTGCCTAATCTTTCTATAAAAGGTTGTATTGTACAACCAAGCATGGTGAAATTGATTGTTGTGTTTTGTAAGGCTTTTGAATCTTTCGAAGAAGAGTTGGATACATTTAAAGTGGTCCCTGATAAAGATAGTATTGGAAGTACCTCAAGATCCAAATCACCTGATTAAGTCAACATGGTGGAGACATTTTATTTCCATTTTCAAGAGGAAATTGATCCCGATGATGTCCTTGAGGAGATATAGTCCTTCCAACAATTCTTAAATAAGACTTATCAGTTAAGGAATAAAGAGCAAAGGTATCCCTTGACTACCTCAATGCCTCCAAATAATTTTGGAACTCCTCTAGATACTTCTTCAAGTAATGATCCATAACCACCCAAAATAAGTACCTTTAAACTTAATGTTGATGTTCTTAGTTCTTCAAACAAGATTAGTTATAATATTACTGAGGACATGAAAAAGATAAAATATAACATCACATTGCATGAATTGACATAAATTATAGAAGAAAGGGACCTCTTACTAGAGTCATTGTAAAATAAGTCTAACAATCCACTCAAGGCTGATAATGCTACTATGACTGTACACAAATATAAGGCAGAGTCTTCTCCTTTCCTACTCATAGTCAGGATGTTTGGTAAGAACTTGCACAATTGTTTATTGGATTTTGGTGCATCTACCAATATCCTTCCACCAGGTATTTTCAAATAACTTGGCTTAACCCCTATAAAGTCTGATAGGGTTGTCACCCAATTAGACAAATCTAGAGTCAAGGTGGTTGGAAAATTATTAAACTTTCATATGCAATTAACTTCTGAGCCTAAAGTATAATAGTTTATTGATATCCAAGTTGTTGAAATTCCTAATGTTTATGTGATCTTTTTAATTAGGGAATGGACCAAAGCTCTGAATGTCTACATATCCACATATTGTTCACATTTGTGACTTCTTAGAAAAGAGTTATAAACTAGATCAAGGTTAAAAGAGATTCAAGGATGAAGCATATGATCACTGAGTAAAATATTATCTATGAGAGGGTCAACATAATTGACTCAGACTTAGAGTTTCTCACCCTAGATACTACAAAGGTATGTGATTCTAAAACTACTTATGTTATTTCTAGGTTGTGGAAGCTACATTTTTATGGGGCTAGGTATAAGGTGAGATTTAGAGTTGGTGTTATCATAGCTGATCCTATTGGTAAGGAATACCATGCTTCTTATTGGCTCTAATTCCATTGCACTAACAATATTGTTGAATATGAATCCCTTATCCTAGGTTTGTAATTTTCTATAAAGAATAAGGTCAAAAAAGTACTAGTTTATGGGGATTCAAAACTAGTAGTCAACCAAGTGAGAAGTAGATATCAATGCAAAATCTCATACCTTAAGACGTATGAGTTTAAGGTCTAGGATCTAATTGAGTCTTTTGATGATTTTATTATTGTCTCCATCCCAAGATAAGAGAACCAAGCTACTAATGAATTGGCATCTACTGTAGCCAACCTCTTACCCAACCAAGACTCCCCCAAATTTAGCATTGAGTTGATGCCTTGCCCCAAAGTCACTGATAATGTAAATTATTTTCAAGTCTCCAGTGATTATCAATAGATCTTAGATTTCATGACTAATTATAGAGAATTTGATGTTCATATTATTGATGAAACTGATAATAATGAATCTAAGGAAGGCAAGTTTGATGATAAGGTCATTCAATTGAATGTTAATAAAATTCCCAAAGGCATGATTGCCTTAGAGAGGCTATTTGATCAAGACAAGCTAGCTAAGGTCTTAAAATTTCCAAAGGTAAGTGGGAAAGACTAAAATTTTATTGATCTTTGTCCACAAGATCAACCTCAGATGGTAAACATTAGAAGGGCCTACACTAACATTGAAAACAAGAAGGCGAAAGAGATTCAAACCAAGTATATAGATGTTATAGCTTGGTCTTATGCTAACTTAAAGATCTTTGATCCAAGGGTCATCACTAACACTATACCCCTTAAAGAAATTGATAAACCCTTTAGTCAAAACAAAAGGAATGTGAAACTTTTCCTAAAACCAATTGTCTTTAAAGAGGTCAAGAGATTACTAGATGCTAGAATTGTGTTTTCCATTAGGCATTATACTTGAGTAATTTGGTACTAGTCAAGAAGAAGAATGGTGAGATTAGACTATGAATTGACTTCAGGAATTTGAACAAAGCATCTGATAAAGATAATTATCCTCTTCACTCTCTTGAACAGGTGATACAAGCTATTTTAGGATCAACTATGATGTCTTTCCTTGATGGATTTTTAGGATACAACTAGGTGTTGGTTGATAAAGAAGATAGGATGAAGACAACCTTCACAACAAAATGGGTAACCTTCACTTATAAGAGAATTATTTTTGGTTTAATCAATGTAGAAGATACTTTTCAAAGGGACATGGACCATGCCTTCCAAGGTATGATAAGTAAGTGAATCATTATGTATATGGATGATCTAGCAATTTTTTGTAAAAATAGGGAAGATCACTTTATGCATTTAAAACAACTTTTTGAGAGATGTAGAAGGTATGGAATCTCCTTAAACCTCAAGAAAACATATTTTGTGTTAATGAAGGAAAATATTTAGGTCATGTCATAACTAAATATGGGATCTCCGTAGATCCTAAAAAGGTGGAAACTATATCTAGGATAGAGCCTCCAAATAGTAGGAAAGAGCTAAAATCACTTTTTGGTAAGATAAACTTTGTAAGGAAGTTCATTTCTAGATTTATAGAGATTTTCAAGCCCTTGAATGACATGATAAATAAGGATAATAAGGTCTCATGGAGTGAAGAATCCAAGAAGGCATTCAATGACATCAAAGAAATAATTAGCCAAGCTTTAGTACAGACAAGTCCTAACTTTTCAAAGGACTTTTATCTTTATTCTTTTGCATCTGACCATACTATGACTATAGTTTTAAATCAAAAAGTTTATGGATGTGATCACCCAATAGATTTTATGATCACTAACTTTAATAATGCTAAATTTAATTATGCATTGATTGATAAATAAGCATATGCATTAGTTAAGGCCATAAATAAATTTAGGCATTATATCCTTAGAAATAAGGTGCATGTTATTTTACCTGATCTTGACACAAAGATAATGATAAGATATAATGAGTTAGGAGAACATAAAGGTAGATGAATTTTAGTTTTGTAGAAATATGACATAGAAATGAAAAAGGAAAAATTGGTAAGGTGCCAAGGTCTGATCCAAATGATTGCTAATACCATCCCTAGATTAAATATTATGCAAGTTGGTTACGGTTGATAAACCATTTTCATAATGGGGGTTGGAATTTATAGGGGTGATTAACCTTAATTCATATAAAGGTCACAATCCATCTTGAACACCATAGATTATTGCACAAGGTGGGCTAAAACTGTAGCCATCAAATAATGTAAGACAGAGGAAGGGATCAATTTCTTGGAAGAAAACATTTGTACTAGATTTTTAACTTTAGTCTCTTTAGTGTGTGACAATGGTTTTGTATTTACATCCACAAAGATGACTTAATGGGCATATGATAATGACATTTATTTGAAGTTTTCATCCAACCATTATCCCTAAGGAAATGGAGTGTCTAAATATACCAATAAGAACTTAATGAAGGCAATCAAGAAGTCTGCTATAGATAATCCCAAGACTTGAAATAAACTTATCAAATATCCCTTATGGGAAGATAGGATAAGGATTAAGCAAGCCTTAAAAGAATCACCATTTATATTGGTATATAGACAAGATCTTATCTTCCCTATCACTCTCAAGTTGCCTATGTACAAATTCACACAAGAGTATATGGAGGAAGGTTAGGAGCTTGAAAATTGAAGATTTCTAGACATCATTAAAATGGAGGATACAAGGGAGAAAGCCTTTGCTGATTTTAGTAGGCACCAAACCATATTGAAAATTTGGTTTGATAAAATATCAAAGATCAAGGTATTTAGATAAGGGGACCTAGTTCTCCTTTGGGGAAAAGAATTTGAGCTTAAGGGAAAACATGACAAAGTCAGACCTTTATATATTGGCCCATATCATATTATAGACACATTGGGAAATAACACCTTCAAGCTCAAAGATCTACAAGGAGCAAAGTTCACATTGCCCACCAATGGATAGTACCTCAAGCATTACTTCTCTACTGCTCCTCCAAATGTCTGTATGGATTAAACTGTAAGATGGTTAGACTTAGTATAGGTAGTCTAGTTAGTTTATTACATTTCTTTCCTTCTTGTCTCTTGTTTATATATAAGAAAGCATATATTTATTTATTTCCTTTTTGTTTCTTGCTTTGTTGCTTTTGTTATGTGTTTCCTTTTGTTTCGTTGTTCCTTATTTCTAATAAGTCCTTTTGGATAACCTTCAGCTCAAAGTTTATTTAGCTTTCTTGAAATTCCCAATTTCAGGAATGTGGGTATGAACCTAATACATATGTTGACCATGGTTCTAAAATGTGAGCCTAATGCTATTATTTGAAGAAACTAGAATATACTAATTGAAGAATCCAATTGTTCCATGTGAACTTGAACATTATCTTGACCTAAGATTGGTTTTAATAAGATTTGTACGTGTAGGATGAAAGCTTAATCTATTGACACATAGTCATTCTTGCACTTAATAAACATCCTTTCTTGGGAAAATGGTTGCAACCATAGGTGATTTTATGAGGATCAAAAACTTGACCAAATCCTTGAACCTAGCTACCTTGGTTCCCAACCTTGTTGAAACCACAAAAAAGCCAAAAATACAAAAAATAAGAATGCAGTGCAAAATCAAAATCTTTTCAATCATAGGTTATTCTAGTAATCTCCATTAGGGATATAGACATTTGGTTGGTAGTGGAACAAGGACATGAGTGAAGCTAAAGGAATATATCAGGCCTATGGATGTCTAGCTAGCAACAAAGTAATGACCAAAGCCTTCCCTAAACTAGAAGCATGGTTATTAATGAATATCTAAACATGCTCCAAGCTAGTGTTAATGATTAAAGACATAAAACCTAGAATTTGTCCCCTGAATCCCATGGAAAATAGTAAGTAGAATAAAAACACACACACATCATGGCTATATCTTAATGTTTGATCCCAATTCTACAAGTGTAAGGTTTGTTTCAACCATAAGATAATCTAGATAATGGCATTGATCAAGTGTAATGGATGACTTAGTTATTTTTTTGAACTAGAGTCTCTAAGTTCTAAAATATTGTTGTGTTTTCCAAAGAAGTCACCATTTTTTGAGGTCATCATACCCACTTTTTTGAAATTTGGGAACCTTGAGATTATTTTGAAGCTTAACCCTAAAAACTTGGCATGTTTTGATCATTATTTAGAATTTAAAAATCATCCACTTTGAAGAAGTTGGTTCACTGATTTATGTTTTGCTTTGAGCTTGCCTAATGTTTCTAATAATTGATCTTCATGTATTAAATATGTAGGTTTCATGGAGTCATTGTTGGTATATTCATGTTCCAAAACCCTAGTATAAACCCTTAGTTCAAGTTTGAATTTGAATTTGGCAAGAACAAATTGGCAGGAACATTCTAAATTTATTTTGGACTCAATCCCAAATTTAATGTTAAGGCTTGGTCATGTTTTTTTAACATGACCAAACCTTAACCTAAAATTATGCCTTGGTCCCTTTTATTTTCCCCCCTATGTTTCCCATATCTCTAATGTGGTCTAATGTTATGTTGGTAGGGTACTCTTTATTTTTTAACATGGTCCAATAAATAATATGACTAAGTTATTGAGTTAAAGTTTGGAATTTTGGTCTAGTCAATACAATAAAGCCCTATGTCAAAATGAGTTAATATAGTAAAGCCCTATGTCAAAATCTAGAATTTTGGTCCTTATATCACTTTGATCTATTTGAGCATGTTTTAAGAACTTAAACACAAGTATTTTAACCCAAAGTGTGCATTATGTTCATTAGAAACAATGTAAACCTTGGCTTAAAATATGTAGCTTGGCCATCTTTTTGGTATAAATCTTAGAAAATTTAGGCATAAACACATTAGCCTAAAGTTAATTTCATTTTTAATAAACACAAAATGAACCTTAGCCTAATATATTTAAACCTAAATCCCCACCTAAGTATTTTGATTTAAAATGTACCATAAAAGGATTTAGCTTAAGTCTTTTTGTGTTTATTAATACGAAATAGACTTAGAAAAAGGTATTTTATCCTAAATTATTTTATGACCATGTGTTGATTAAAGCTTCTGCTTCTTATAGGATCTGACATTTCATACTTCATTATAGGGGATGATCCAATGGTGTAAAATAACTAATCAATTTTCAATGGAGCTCTAAGATCCTATGAACTTGATGCATGGTAGATAGGTATTTAACATATGATTGATAGAGGTGCCAAAGCTCAAAAATCCCATGAAGGTGCCAGGTGTCATAATAATAAGGATCAATATAAAAAGGAACCAATAAAAAATGAGGGCCCAAATCAAAATCAACCACCCATGATGATCTAAAGATCTTGATCTAATAACACAAAGAAAAAGACATTTTTTTACATGTCAATAGCTAGTGCTCCCAAGAATTTTATGAAAAATGTCATTAAAAGTGCCAGACAGATGCCAAATAAGCACCACATAAGCATAAAGTGATAAAATAAGAGATCTTGGGTGTTCAAAATTGAAAGGTATAAAGGTGAAGTTAAAAATCAAATTTGAGACATGTATAAAGCCTAGGTTTGAATAATTTACCAGCATTAAAGCTCCAAAGCCCTAAGACTTGCATAAAATCCCCTAAGTAAAATTAGATTGATTACATCAAATCTAGAATAAGTTCAATTTTTATTTTAGCACAAAGGAACTAAATTAGAGACCACTTTAAATTTGATTGAAAAGTAACTTACAAGTATGGAAGCTGTGGTAGTTCGAAGGCAACAATTTAGGGATGAGATAATATTGTATCTTTCTACAAACAGTGAGGGAAGGGTTTTCAAAGATATTGACTTGGACACTACATCCTTGAACACTAGAAACAATAATTATCCTAAGCTCTTTTGGACCATTGAGGAGATGTAATCCATCACCAAATATGAACAAAGGATTACCACAATTAGCAAAAGGAACTAAAACTTGGTTGTAGTTCAAATGGCTAGTCTTCATCATGCCACTACTAAACTAGATGTACTCCATTGCATTGATATCCTTGCTCCCATTTTTGTATATTATAGAATTGAAAATAACTGGATCACTCATGAAGTTATCTCTAGGAGAGTTGCATACATTTCCCCACTAGCCTTTGAGAGGTATTACAAACTTGTAAAACCCCATGTGTACCTACCCACCATTAAATAATGGACCACCAATAATGACCTTGATATGATCCTTAGGCCATGGTTTCTCTAAGGGAACCATGTGATCTAAGACCGTACTGGTAAAATCCTAGTTTCCCAATTAAGGGAAGGGATTAGGGTAATTATGACCCTATTAAATGGAATATATATAGCCCCTTCAAATACATTTTTTGATAAGAGATGCATATCCTATGTCTACTTCATGGTAGAAAAAGGGATCACTCCCCCAATTGGAGATATGATTAGTATCCACCTAGGGAAACAATTTGTAGCCATCAAGAAGACTACACAATAATTTTTCATGATGAATTATTTATTCGATGTTCTTCTAGACTCTACCTAGATCCCTCACATCAAAAACTAGTCCACCTTAACGTAGAGTCATAATATCCCACCATTATTTGGAGCTACATATCTTCAAATATAGACACCACATATAGTTCATTTGTGATTGTGTCTATCCTGATTTGGTAGAAGCCATCACAAGGATCCCTATGCCCAATTTAATCCCTCTATTCAAGATGTATGTAGAACTAATGGGAGACATTTGGTTGTATCCAGATTATATTGTGATAAAAATTGAAGGGATTCTGACTCAGCCTTATAAATTGCTTGTTTATGTTCCCAAAAACTTAGTAGAGAAAGAAATTACATCCCAACTTCTTCATGGTGTTTCTAGAGTATGTAAGGAGAAGAAGAAGGGTCTCCTCCATCCCTTTCCTTTCAAAATTATAACTATCATGTAATATTGTAAGTAGGTGGACACCATGTCCAGGCATAAACATTCTTTTGTTTCTCAGTTGGATGAGCTTTGGCATTGGGATGTTAATGATGTTGTGGGCAAGAATTTTAAAATAAAATAACTTCCCAAGCCAATATATGAGCATCAACTTGGTCCTTATGACACTCTCGACATCAAGGCCTATAATTTTGAATAAATACTAGTTAGGCTCAAAAGACACAATGTTAGACTTGAGCATAGATTGATTGTTAATGAAAATCCCCTAGGAGAGATATGGAAAATGGCACCTATGTAATACCATTTGTTTCCTGGACCTTCCAGGACACCTCAAGAGCAACCATAGGTAGAAGGGAAATAGACCCAAACCCAAATCAGATAAGGTCCTAATAAGGAGAAGTTGGAAGATAGGCCTAGTGAGGGACCTTCATCCTCAGCCCTTCTTCAAAGATTAGGGTCCCCCATAGAGTTATTGGATATGATAGCCTTGAAACCCAATGAAATAATAGAGGATGCACGTAGAGTAATACCTAAAGAATATGGCTCTAAAAAAGAGGAGGAGAAAGCTTAAGAACCCTAGGAGCAAGCATAATAACCTGAGAAAGACATATGAAAAGAGGTTGCATTGGATTTAGTTTTGTATCACCCTTACAAAAGAGAAAAACATAATTTCCAATTATCTCAATGAGACAAAATATGCCAAAGTTGGTTTTCACTCATCCCATAAGTGAAATCAACTTTTTAATGAATAATACCTTATTCATGACCTAGTCATCCCTGATTGGTTCATTTATGTAAAAATGCAAAAGATTCCCACTTTGTATCACTCTTAGGCCTTGATCCAAACCATCAAAATTGATGTAAATGAAAATATCAAGCCATGGATAAGGGATTCGATGAAAGAGGAAGAAGAAAGAAGACTTGTGACCACTGTAGGGTCATAAATCAAATAGATGGATGCTCCAGAAGCATAAAGTAGCATAGGGATAAATGTCCTAGAAATTTTAAAATACATAGAGTTATCTACCACTATGCAATTTAATCTAGAGATAGCTGAATTTAAGAGGGTCAAAATAAGAAAATCCATGGTGGGGTCTACGAGTTCACATTCCAAAAGGTTGAACCCTTTTGAGGTTTCACTCTAGTTGGAGGGTAGTAGCCTGGTGAAATACCCATCCATGAAGAGGATATTGAGATCCTAACAAAGGCTAACTCAACCCAAATTAGAATAGGAATTAGGGGAATGAAATAAATAATTCACAACTTGGAGAAGGAGAAAGAGAACTTAGAGACTCAAGCTATATTATCAGTGCCTGAGGCAATAATAAATATGTTTGGAGCATCCTCTTTTAATATGTTTGACTCTTTGAAGTCAATGAAGCTAAGATAAGATACATTAAGCCAATAGAGTGAGGTGGCTAAAGGATTGATAATTTAATGGCAAGATATAAAGGCAAAAGTAAGGGATCTTGTCAGCATACTGATTAGGAATAGAATTCTTAAGTTCAAAACCATTAGCCTAGCCCTCCTAAATGCTATATTAGGGATAATGGTAGATAAGATCTAGAGCTTAAGTATGTGGTCAATAAGATTGGATAACCTTCTAAGGGATGATGAAGAGTTGATATCTCAGATTAAGAAACTCCTTAGAACCATGTTGGCTAATCCTACAAAGACTATAACACTATGCATTATTGATGATGAGGAATATAAGCATAGAGTCACTTTGGTGGTACAGGAAGTAAAGGGCAAGAGCCAAGGTCAATCAAGTAGGGACAACAATAGAATTTTGTGAATGATCTTCACTACTAAAGAAAACATTGGAAAAACTAGGATTATTAAAGAATTAATGGTAAGGGATGATAGATATTTTGAGGACTTAGCTGACCAAGAAGATTTATACCTCCTGAAACCAACTATGGATTTAGAAATTATCAAGGAACAACATCAAAGGGATATGAAACTTTTTCAAGAGCATTAAGGGGACCCTTTGACAATAGGCCCACCAATAATTTAATATTCCCTTTTGTAAAAGCATTGTAATATTTGAAATAGGAATATTATTTTGTAAAGTTATATGCTATTCTATTAGCATATTTGCCTCTAGGTCAATCTAGTTTAGAAAAGAAAGTGCATTTTAAAACTTTCTGAAAAAGGATAGCTATCCTTATTTTTTATACATTTGTATCTTGTAACTGACTAGTTTACTACCTAATCTTTCTATAAAACTTAGTATTACCATATTGTAAAGGGAGAGAATTTTGAGCAAAATTTGTATACTTGAGCAATTAGTACTATCACAAAATTCAGTGAAGATTGTCCAAATTTGATGTGTCAATTGTTAATGTGGATTTTTTTTTTCTCAATTATTGGTTTTAAATCTTGAATTTGAATAGTTTCATGAATTCTAATTCTAAATTTGTGATACAGGGTTGCTAATTTATGATTTTGCTAGATTAGTTAAAGGATCTTGATTTTTTCCTCACTTCACTTATTTTGTATTTAGATGTGTTAATGCTATTTGAGTTTAGTGATAAATATTTAAAGTAAAATCTAGTTCTTACTTGTATAATTTCATTCTATCCTTAGAAATTTTCCTAGTGTATGGTGAGCATTGAACTTACACTATTTGGCATCATATACTGGTTAAATGTAGGTTCAATTATAATTGAAACTTTGTCATGATATTTGAGTTAAGGATCAACAATCACTTATTTTATTTATACCTTACCCTTCTCTTTGTTTTCTTTTTCTAAACCAAATTACTTTAGTTTAGACTTCATTATAAATATCCATTTAGATTAATCTATAGTTTTAGCTATGATCAAAATTCACTATTATTAGCATAAATACTTATAATTTTTAAATAATTAGACCATGATGGCTCCCAACCATCAATTAATATAAATTTTGTGGAATAAATAAACATTGCTTTTCCTCTATTTCACCATAGCTAACATAAGTTGCCAAAACCTACTACTCATACTCTGAATTCTCAAAATTCTAAAATGAGAAGTGTTCTTTTAACACTAAGGACATCTATGGTAGACATAGAGGCTTCAACAAGTTGGGAACAAGATAGTAATTTTTTTTTAAGATTAGGTACATAGAAAACATCATTAATAACAACATTTGAAAACATTGATTTTCCACATTTAGTTGCTTATAAAAAATAATTATCCTAAGCAAATTCTTTCAAAGATGTAAATAGAATCATACAACATGTAAGATGAGAATGTCATATGGTTCGATGCACCACTATCTAAATCCATTCAGTTTCATTTGAAGTAAATAACATGGTATATAAAGCAATACCATTTGATTCCTGATTGTTATTTTGATTAGGGTTTTGATTCTTCTACTTGTTTTGATTATATTTCTTCCCTTTATTATTTTTATAAGATTGATTATTAACTCTATCCTTGTTTTTATAATAGGTTTTCCTTCTATGATCAAATGTACTGCACTGATTGCAATTCTCATTAAACTTAGGTTTATGATTCTTATTACTAGATATTACCATTTTTTCCTTTACCAGAGTTAGGGTTAGATTTCTAGTTTTACTATTATCAAAAACATTATTTATGGTGAGGATTCCTAAGTGGTATTCTCCTTGGAATCAAAATTGGTCATCACTTACACTTTTTGAATCAGAAGGGAAGATAAGGTGGTAAGATCAGGGATATCTTGCTTAGTTTGATACTTATAATTTAGAATTGAAATAAAAATTCTAAATTTTTCATGAATATTTAACTAAATGATAAAATAAATCACTTGATCCTGAATCAAATTACAATTGCATCCATTTAACTGAGATTTAATGTTTTTAATCTTAGCAATAAAATTAACAATTTTTTCATCACCCTTCATGGGTGTAGTCAACAATTCAAAAATTAAATTAATAATATTTAAAGTGTGAGTTCCTTCATGCATAAATTTAAGGAGTTTTCAAGTATCTCTAGGAGACTCCTGATTACCAATGTGGAGAAGGAATTCATCTTTAACACTCTACAAGATAATGGACATAGCTTCCTATGATTTCATTTGAAATGAATTGGTAAGCTTAGGGGTCACATGTCATCCATAAGGGTTTTTCTTAGTTCCAATGATAATATTCCACAATTTTTGAGGCATAAATTCAGCTTGAACATGAATTTTCCATATGTTATAGTCATTTCCATTGAGCATTTGGGATTTATCGAAGGAAAAATGAGGTGAAGTCATAGCTTCACTTTAAACAAGATAGTATCCAAATGATTAAGAAATAAACCTTTAAGAGTGAAATTTAAACTTAATTTGATAGTAAAAAATAGATTGTAAGTGTAAACACATAAAAAAATTATTCAATTCAATGCTAGATAAAAAAAAAATTGCACATATTGTGACTAAACAAGGTGTCGTAAGTGTCACAAAAAATACACTAAAAAAAATTATAAACCCTTTTTAAATGATTTTTCAAAAAATAAAGGAAATTGCACATGAAACTATATTTAAGTACATAATTTAGATGCAAAACAAGGCAAAAAACTGAATCAAATTTGCACAATTCTAAGTGTCGAAAGAGTCACACTCAAAACATTAATAAGCCACCATTATTAAAAAAGTTGAAAAAAATAATAAGATGCTTCAAAATAAATAAATGACCAGTCTAATGCATCTAGAACGTGTCAAAACCTAAAGATTGATTGGTTGGATAACTATGCTTGTGTAGGTTTAGACTAGATCCAGTGTTGAAATAAGGACTAGTTGATAGGTCGGGGGCTTTTCACATGAGAAGGAAGGCACACAATCCAAAAAAAGAAATTCAAATTAAATTAATTTATAATTAATTTGACCAAAGTCAACAAAAAGATAAAAAAAGAAAAAACCTAGTGATATTTGAACACTAGACTTATCTTTTACAAGTTTTTACCAAAATTTATAATCAACAACTCATATATGAGTGAATTCAAAGATTTATATGAATGATATTATATTTAATTATTTTTATCTAAATTTTAAATTAAAAATAAATAAAACTATTTACTGTGCATGTAAACAAACAATAAAAATAAATTACTTATTTTTGATTTTTTGGTAATTTTTAAAAAAAAAGGTAAATGAAATTTACAAATTTAAAAAATAAAATATGTTTTAAATTAAAAAAAATTTATACTTACCTCTAATATCTCTTCTAGGTGGAAATTGCATAGGTCTAGGAGTAGATGAGGATCTTAAGGGAGATAGATGCCTTCTCATGTGTTCAAAGATTGTAGATCCTCCTGAAATCCTCTCACAATGCCAACAAGCCTTTCAAAAAAAAAATTGGTGCCAAAAAAATATTTTTGCCAGCCTCCCAAGCCGTATAGGTGTGCCAATGGAGAGATAATTATGAATAGGCTAATCCAAAGCTTTTCAAGCCTTGAAAAATTGTAGGGGTCCTTATTTTTGCAAAACTAAGTGATTAGAAACTTTCGAAAGGCAATTTGATGCACAAAAAACTAAATTTCAAAATTTTAGGTGCCCAGGTCATATAATGGCATCTAAGTGCCCAAGTTGATACAAAACTTCAAAAAAAATTCTTCTAGTTGCTTGATTAATGATCTTGGGAGTAATGAATAAGGTTTTAATCTTCAAGAAAACATCCATTGAGTTTTTAAACACACCAACCAAGCCGTTCAAGAACTAATGATGGCATCCTAGGCTTGAATATATCAATTATTGATATCTAAATTTATTAAAAAATAGGCTTGCCAACTACATAAAACATCCCATGCTCTACTACCATGAGAGATTTTGAATAAATTGTAATGTATATTTAACATAGATAGATCTAGATGTATATTTAATCAATAAAACATACATAGATCAATGAACACAACATAGGTATTTACCTTGAGCAATGTGATATTCAATATTGAGAAACAATAATAACCCCAATACACCAAATATTCTTGATCTCACTCCTCAGATAAACTCTTCACATGTTTTTCTCAGATAAGTATTTGCCACACGTAGGAATACTTGAATATTTTATTTTTATGTGTTTGATATATTTACAATAGGGGTAAACCCTATTTATAAGGATTCACAAGGGGATGTGACCATTGTGAAAATAATGGGTCCATCCACCTAGGTAAATCCAATTAATAAACTTTTGGTAAATAATAATAATAATAATAATAATAATAATAAATAATAATAATAATAATAATAATAATAATAATAATAATAATAATAATAATAATAATAATAATAATAAGATAATATTTATTTTCACAAGGTTTAAATCTCGAGTAAATAAATAATATATTATTATTTATTTAATTTCTTACCAATGTAAGCCAAAGGTTAATAATAACCACTTGGACATTAATTGCTCTAACATAAAGGGATGCATAGTTTAAATTAGTGAGATAATATGTAATAAATAACCATTGATTTATTATAGATTTTGACTTTCTAAAAATAGTAATAAATATGTGCAAATAAAGACCTATCTAGAAAACACCTAATACTAAAGATCAAAGTGATAAAAAATGAGATGAAAACAGGTCTTAGTGTCATCAACTATATCCCTATGTTAGATTCTCTCTTAGATATTAGAGCCACAATTGGACAGTAGTACCATATGGATCTAGTGTCCTGAAAATGGTGCTAGTATCCTTTCTGTAGGATTGTTCCTAATTTATAGGTGCACTATGCTTATGTTTTTGGGTTCCATTCCTATGTGCATAAAGTTTATAACTATGTATTATTCCTATAATATCTATTTTATGATTTAAAACATAATACTCCTTTAAAGTAAGACATGAGATGACAATGTGTGTTCATGAGTAGGATAGGTTGTATATCCTCAATACCCCGTTGGGAAGAGAGTTACCTACATAATCATAATTTGAGGAGGGATAAAGACCAATGTATTTCTCCACACATAAGTGCTGGTGCAATTGTAAGTGATGATAGAATGATAGTGGTCTTTAATTCCTTGATTGTGATTGAGATTGGAAATATGGAAAATCTGGGCTTAAGGCAACTATAAATAGTAGCATGTAAAAGTAGAGAAGAATAGGGATTAATAAACTTGATTTTTATCAACTTGTTTAGTGTTTGAATAGGTTTTTTGTATTTATTTTACATCTAGTGGATAGAGTTCTAAAAGTCATGTAATTGTAGTGTTATGTAGCTTGTGCAGATAATAAAAGATGTTTAGGTCAACCTTAGGAGGGTTTTACTTTTAAGAATATATCCATTCAATAAAGTTAGGAAAAATGACATTAACACCCTATTGGGGACACTAAAACCACATGGTTATAGAGTCATTAATATGGTGATAATGTCCAATTGGAAGGCTGATAGGTACAAAGGTCCAAGATCTAGGAATGAAGGTCTAAACTATGTTTTAGGTGACTAGGGATGCCTATGGTCTGCACAAAGGCTAGAAAAGTGTGATAAAAGGTTAGAGGATAGGTCTATGGATAATAAAAGAATAAGTTACCTCAAGTATCACTCTTAACACTAGAATACCACTTTTAAGTGATTACATTAGATCAATCACTAGAGTCGATGCTAGTGTCCTACCCTAACATAAGTGTCAAGTGCCATAAACTCATCCAATTTTCAAATGAAACATATTCTAATGGTTGGCCTAAGTGATTTAATGTGATTCATTACTCCAAATGGATTGATATAAATAAAATATCAAGTCTCATTCATTCCTTAACTAGCATTTAGAACTAAGAGAATTTAAATGAATAAAGCTTCCCTATTTATTCATATTTCCATACTAGTCATAGGGACTGCATATCGATAAGCCTGAATTACTAAAAGAGCATCCCAAAATCCTAATTTACCAAGTTAAAAGATAGGTCATTATTGTACTTTATTTTAAAATTTATATGACTCATAATAGGTTAACATGTAGGGGATACTCCATGTGTCTAAGGCCCTATTCTAGGGTATTGGCTATGTAGGCAACACCCAGTAATAATGGGGCCTTTGGGGAAACTCTACACCATGTTCCCACTAACCCATTATTCAAAAGGAATCATTCAAGTGAAAAGATGAGCATACCTAGGATTTTTTTTTAATAAATTGAGAGTGATAACCTATGTAAAAAATATAAAGACATTATGTGGAAGGTGAAAAAAACTAAAAAAACCCAACTGATGGATTAAAAATAGAGTTATATTGTGGTCTAGACACTATCATCAAACTTAGGACACTATAATCAATGTAGGTTTCCTAATTATATAAAATTATGTAGTAATCAAATGTAGTCAAAACTCATCATGAATGGAAGCCAAATCTATGTTACAGTCTTATGAAGATTCCTGAGAATTGTCATACTCTAGAATAAAACAACAAATAAGATATGATCTCTCTTTTATCCCTTCACCATTTTGTACTTATTATATTTATTTTGACATGATAAATTAGGAAAATATATATTTTTGATTTTACTTAAGTGTAAATATAAATATTTTCATTCCTTTCAAGCATCTTTTATTACCTGGGTATTATCTTTTAAAAATCCAAAATCATTAAAACATTTGGTGGAACTTGTCCAATGTTTGTTGAACTAAAACCTAGTTTTCATATTAGGATTTTCACCATCATTAAAAATTCATCTCATATTTCTTATTTTATTTTCAGATCTAATTTCTCCCTCACTTATATGGTCACAACTTAGGAATGCTTATTTACATTCTTATTTTATTCCTCCTATTTGTGTGTTTGGTATCCATATTAAAGTACTTTTAAACCTTTATGAATATCTTAACAAAAGGTTATGCATGGAATTTAAATTATGATCATTAATTTAATCCACCTAATGATTAACATACTAAATATGAAGACCTTTAAAAACACCAAAAAATGGATAAATCCACCTTTGCTTACAACTATGACAATGAAATAACTAATGATGCAAATGAAAATATAACTAAGAAAATTAGTGATCATGATGTTTCTACTCTTGGTTATGAATGTGATGTAATTACCCTTGGTTATGACACCTTTCATATTCCTCTATTTTATGATATTAAAGAGCCAACAAATATCCAAATTGATATCATTCCTAATGTTGAAAATCAAACTATTGCATCCATACCCTCTTTAGTTATTTCAAAAAGTGAGTATGATTCTCCCCTTTCCAATGTTGTAAATATAAAATAAGTTAAATGTTCATCCACTATATCTCATAATGAAAATGATAATGAAATCAATCATGTTTCCCCTTCCACAAACAATACTAGTTTTGAAAATTCCATTAATTATTTACATGATCCAAATCCAAATAGTCAAGTTTCTTCTTTCCCTCTCATTTGTGAGTAATAAATTACATGTCCCATACCTCCCATTGTGTTGGTTTAATATAAAAATTAGAGTGCATTTGAAAATATGAAGGAAATACCTACACAACCTACATTATTTAGGGACACAACAAAAGTCCCAAATATATTTAATGATCTTTTTTAAAGGTAAAATCATGTAAATTCAATAAACAAAAAACCATGTTTCTTAAAGCTTTCCTAATGAAATAATTTCCTAAAATAAATAGCAAGGATGCAAATGATATTCATGTCAATATTCCTTTCTCACATAGCAATGATGAACCTAAATTAGAAAGTGATATTTCATGAATTTCTACTCTTTCTATAGGATGTGACACTAAAACTCAAAGTGAAAGTGACATCTTTACATATCTTAATGTGGTACATGACATAAGAAATTTTTCTTCTCTTTCTTCCTTTGCATTTTATTATCAAAAGGAGAGTGTGCTTCAATATGAAATTATACCTCATACTCCTATAATATGTCATGAAGTTCCAAGAAATGTGGCACCTTTCAATGATAATAATATTAAACTTTGAGCTATTCCATAATATATACCCACATATTTAGACATGGGTGTTCTTTTACCAAACATTGCAAAATCATGTGAAGAGCCTATTTTAGAGAATAATAAAGAGTCCATCATTTCCATGTTCTATATGAATGGTAGTTTAAAAAACTAAAAAAATCATGAAATTGTTATTATGACATGTTATCTATCATTACTACCATTAGATATTTGTAACAATTCAATACTCTAAAGTTGCAAGTTTCTTCTCATGAAGCTATTATTAAGGAGAATACGATAACGGAGCAACCTATTGCAATGGATGTGTTTGAGTATCCTTATCCTTAAAAATTAGTTATGCCTAATTTATCCTCATTTTATGGTCAAGGAGATCCTACAATTCATTTTAAATAATAGACAAAATCTTTTGAACATTGGACCTAAAACTAAAGATTGCTATTAAAGGCTTTTTTATCATATCTTAACCCAAAAGGTTTTTGACTAGTTTTATACTTTGCCAAATGGTTCATTGTCAAATTTTAAGCAACTTCAAGATGTATTTATATCACATTTTCATTATTATACCTTACCTAAATTACCATTGAAAATTTTCAAACATTGACACAAAAATAAAATGAGCCTATACAAGATGATTTTATTTGATTTAATGATGTTTTATATTCCTTACATTATACACTCTCAGATTTAGAAATACAATTTATGTTTAGTAGATGTATTCTTCATACACTAAGATAAAGATAATTACATAAGCCCTTTTCTTCATTCAAGATCTTATATTGGGATGTACATAAATATGTGTGAACTCTAATTGAATACACAAAATAAGTTTCATATTTCTCCATTCAAACCCAAACATGGTAGATATATTATTTCCAAGGTAAATAAACAAGTTACAAAAACTCGTAACCCACTTCAAAATTATTATATAAAACCAACCAAAATATCACACAATAAATAATACAGGTATTAAATAAAGGAAAGGAACATGCTTAGAAAAAAGCTCCTATAGTTAGACCAAATACCACTACCAAATGATAGACTCTTCAGTTTGATTGATACTATGATAGATCACATGACATATTGTGGACTTTATTGGATAAATTAATGATTATAATCGCTCCTAATTCATGTTACCCACCTCATAGATTTGAGAAGGAAAAATGACAACACTTTTACACTTATCATGGTATTAATGGTCATCAAGATAATGAGTGTTTTGCTCTTGATCAAAATCTCATATAGTTTGTCGATCATGGAATCATTTCATATTGAAAATACATATCTATACCTATTCTACATACCTATCCTAGAAGCTCATCTAATAAGGTTGAGACATCCCATGCTAATCCCTATGAAGAACACATGGTCCATCGGCCTTCATAATAAATGACTTATAGTAGAAGTCCTTCCCCTAGTGTACTCTCTCCTGGGATTGATCTCTCCAATAATGATCCTTCTAAGGAACTATTAGTTGATCATATCCTTCATAAGGAGACATAAAGAGAAAGTAAACATAGATAGTAGATATGGATACCTAAAAAAGTAAATAAAAATTCATGGGATATTTATATAGATACTTTAGAGACAATTATAAAAACACATTTCATAATTCCTTTTCCACATGATCATTATATTTAGGATTTATTATACCCATTTGAATTTTATCGTATACAGTGATTTATTTATTTATAATATAATACATGAATTTAAAAAATAAACATACTTGTTACATAATTGACCATATCTAAACATACATTTTGGACACAAATGTAATAAACTAAAGGTACACTATCATGTGAAATAAGAATACCAAATACAAACCTACCAAAAAACCATGATAAAAAATTCATAATTCCTATTTCATACATCCATAGCACCTACACATGTACCTATTAATAATATTCAATATAAACCATAGAACACTCAATTATGGGTTCAATTAATCCCTACTCCTATTATTCATACTATCTATCCTAATCTATAGTCATATTTTACATACACAAAGCATCACAAATTGTACAGTCACAAATTACACCTATATACGATCTTCGGTAACATCATAAGATTATTACACCAAGTTCATAGTGGGAAGATATATATGACTATCCATTGGATGGAATCATAGGATCATCTTTCCTTTCTAAATATTAAGTAAATACAAAAACATTCAAAAACATTCAAAATTCCAAAAACATTTTAGGCACCTACATGTTATATTGGCTCCTTAGCATATATGTGTTAGTTATATGTTGATGGATAACATAATCAGTTACTCCTACATACACATGTGTGTAATAATTATAATTAAGTGTGATACATGAATAAATAGATACATAACACATTCCTATCTCAGATGTTGGGATTTACCTTTACTCATGTCATATGAACATTGGGAGAATTCACTTCTTTGATCTTGATAAACATGGGTTATATTATTTGATGATCACTCTACATTATCATGTTTGAGCTTACATATGTACTTACACATGAATTTATCCATGATTATATCTTACACATGGTACTTAATATGCTATACACTTGACATAATTGTATTAACACATTTGATCCATGGGCTATTATGACATGTTTACACTGGTTACTTATGATTTACTTTATGCACTTCCTTAAGTGTCTTTTGTTTCTATTGTATTACTTGTTCAAGTGTTTGAATATGCTCCTTTACTTATGGACCCCTTGCCTATGTATGCTTTCATTGACATTTTCATGTGTCATTAGTTTCTGTATGAATATTTGA
This sequence comes from Torreya grandis, assembly GCA_037957365.1. NCBI lineage: Eukaryota > Viridiplantae > Streptophyta > Pinopsida > Cupressales > Taxaceae > Torreya > Torreya grandis. The sequence continues at coordinate 839,179 of JARHVA010003252.1, forward strand.
ATATCTAATCCTTACCTTTATGGGCATTAGACTAAGTCATGTCCCTTTGATTAGTTGGTGTTTTAACATTCCCCTTGTTTGTGTTCTCCTTGTACCATTGATTTTTGACTTGGTTTTGAGTTCTCTTATGTGTGTAAATGTTTTCTTGTTGAACTTATATTGTTACTATCTAGACAATGCCATAATATTTATCATGCATCTTAGGCATACATATTATCACATTAGTTAAATGTTATTAAATAATAAATTTACCTAAAAATTTTCCTTCTATATGATACATGTTTACATTAGAATATTATGCAGTTGTTTTATCCTTTTGAGGTGAGGTAACTACTATTTCATATATTTCCCTCACCTCAAAGGGTGGAACTATTATTAGGGGAATGTCATAGAGGCATGCTCTCCACACTTGGAAAAAATTTTATATTCATTGTGGGAATTATTTATAATCATGTTATACACACTCATTCAGTATATAGTACTTATATCAAATTTCAAATTCAATGGGGGCATGCTTTGGAATCATATTCTGCACACTCATTCAGTATATGGTACTTATATAAATTATTAGATTAATTAGGTTCATGTCATATGGGCATATATTACACACATTTACATTTCCAAAATTTAGTGGGGGAATGTTTTGGAATCATGTTCTCCACACCTATTCAGTATTCAACATCTCTAAGATTGTACTGGGTGCATGTTTTGAAAACATTTTCTCCACATTAGTACTTATATCAAGTTTTAGATTTATCCAAATATAGTTGGGTCATGATTTCAAATCATGTTTTCCACACTTAAAAAGTTTTCAAAATTGGCCAAATCACAAAGTTATATGATTAAGATTCATAAATGTGATAGAATTCTATACATTGGTACCATTGTTATACACAGTTTCAACATGAGACATATCCAAGGTGCATATGTTATGCAACATGTGCCTAATATTGAAAAATCAAAATAATATTAAGATTACAAAACTATTTTATGGATTATCACCATAGTACTAAATTTTATGTACTAATACCCCAATCAAACTTTTATGTATGATACCCTAGTCAAACTATTATGGACTATATTCAGCCTTACCCATCTTCAATAATTGGATATTTTTGGTGTGATTGGAGGGAATAATAATCTAGTGTAATCAAGTTTTTGGGTGAATTTTATTACATTACTCATCCTATACTGATCTATACATATACATATCTTTTGTACTTGAGTTATGATCATCAATAAATGATACTCTCGATGGACAAAGCACCACGCTTCCTATTCTAAGTTGGGGGAATGATCATCTCCCAACTCTACATATTATAGGTATATAACCACCAAGATAAAACCCACTTGAACACTTTTAAGCTCATTCATCTTCCTAGCCAGAAGATGGATGAGGTTGTAAGGCCCCTATCTACTTCACCAGTTTTCATCACTAAAAAAACCATTACTACATGACATATGCACATGTGTATTGTATCCAAGATCTTTATTTGTGCTAAATTTTCTTATTGATTTCAAATTTTAGATAATATTCACTTATTTTACACTATGACATGCTCTTGGTTATAGGTTAGTCACTAGAAAATCTCTCAAACTAGGCTCACACAAAGACAATGTGTATACACACCTAGGTACAAAATACTTTACTTTAAACTAGAAATTTAATTACTATATTAAATAGGGAGAAATGTAGACAATGTTTTATGATTGTATAACACCTTAGTCTTTTATAATTTGTAAACTCAAACCTATGTTGTTACTCTTAGTTCTAGATCTTTCCTACTTCTACAAGTCTCACATATGTCCTATCTTATGCCCCTTGGTATATCTCTTAGTTTGAAAAATTTTATATTGATGATGTAGACCTTATATCTTTTTCATAATGCTTAAAATGTACTTATCTTCCACTTTTGCAAATTTTTAGCATGTACCTATTATTTTGTTCCTTTGACACTAACATTTGGATCAGTCACTAGCATTGGTACTAGTGCCCTACCCTAACAAGAGTGTCAAGCTCCCTATATTCATCCCATTTACAAATGAAATGTATCATAATGGTCAGCCTAAGTGCTTTAATGTGAGTTATTATTCTAAATGTATTGATATAAACAGAAGATCAAACCTCATTCATTCCTCACCTAAGCATTCAAAAAAAATCATTCAAAGAACACTAAATTAAACAAAGATTCTCTATTTATTCCTATTTACATACTAGTAATAGTAATGACACATATATAGGTCTGAAGTACTAAAGTAGTAGCTTAAGATCCCAATTTTTCAATTTACAAGCTAGGTCATTATTGTACTTGATTTGCACATATTGTATGATTCACACACAAGCCAACATGTAGGGCAGAACTACATGCGTCTGAGGCCCTCTTTTGGAGAATTGGATATGTAGGTAGTGCCCAATGATATTAGGTTATTTGGGGCATATTGACATCATGTGCCTACTAACCTAATTTTCCCAGGGCATAATGTAAGGGAAAAAAAGACTGTACCTAGTATTTTTATCAATAAACTAAGAGCAAAAACCTATGAATAAAATATAAATACATTAGGTAGAAGGCAAAAAAAACCTAACCAATGGATTAAAAAATGGAACTATATTATGGGTTGGACACTATCTTTAACCTTAGGACACTATCATCGATGTAGGCACCCTACTTAGATGCAAGTTTCTAGTGGTTAAACATGATAAAAAATTAGAATAAATGGAACCCATATCTATGTTACATTCATGTGATGATTTTTGTTCATTGTCATACTCCAAAATAGAACATCAAACAAGATATTTTCTATCTATTATCCCTTAGCCACTTTCTACTTATTAATTTTCACATGATACATAAGGAGAATCTATATTATGAACTATACTTTAGTGTAAATCTAAATATTTTCGTTCCTTTCAAATAAATTTTATTGCTTGGGTTTTATCTTGTAAAACTCCAAAAACATTAAAACAATATATAAACAAAACATGTTGATGAAAGAAATAAGGTTATTCTCTAAAAGTGTTCCATTAGAATAATATGGTAATAAAAAAATGAAAACATAAAAATAATATTATAAAAATATAATAATAATGAGGTTAGAGATAATAAAGGTAACCATATGGTTGGTAGAGCACATTATCAAGGTAAAAAATGAACCCTAGCTTTTGATTATCATGTCAGAAACTGGGTACAAGTATGATGTTATGTAGAAGAGAATGCTAAAAAAATTATAGAATGGGGATAATTATTTTTAAAAAAATCTATTTTTGATGCCCATGTGTCCAAGCTACATCATTTGATGTATGTTAGACCATTTAAAGTTTTTTTTTTTGCATTTAGGTAAGAGATATAGATAGGACTAACACCCCAATCATATAATAAGGTTCATTATGATGTCTTAATACATAGAGGAACTTATTATTAAGGAAATAAAATACCCACTACCCTACACATTTAATAGGCCTGATGTGTCATAAAAATGTGAAAGTACATTGCCCAAGATGTCCATTGTTATCTTGACACCAATGGTTTGTGTTCTCCTCTTTGTTAATTTTTTTAAATGGTGAATGTTAGTTTTGATTTTATCTCCATGTAAGAAGATGACACATTCCACAGAGTCACATAATTAAAAATGTGATTTTGATATATATGATGTCAATGTAAACATATTTTAGAAATGAAAATGATCTATCAGGAGGATTTAATGAAATAAGTAATTTTTTTGCAATGACATAAGTTTATGAAAAAAATAAGGTTATTCTATGAAAGTGTTCTACTATTAGTCTTTAACTATTTACTTAGGGAAACAACTAGAAATATTATAGAGTTTTGATAGACCATTACTTAGGTAACACAATTTTAGAGTGAGTGGCTTGGATAAGCTATGAAAATATATTTATTAGTCATCTTCTACTACAAAAATTATTTTATATGTACTTTTGTGTATTGGTAGGCATCTAATTTTGTTTCAATCAAGAGATGTTTATAATTTAAAATTTAAACTCTTTTCTTATATGATGCTTAATGTTTGAGAGTTAAATGTTTGCTAATAAATATATTTTTTAAAAACTATAAATTAGTAATTCACATGAACCAATCATCTTAATAATATGCTAATGTGTACCTAATTTACATAATGTTTATTTATAGATTCAAAAATGGAACTATATTATGGGTTGGACACTATCTTTAACCTTAGGACACTATCATTGATGTAGGCACCCTACTTAGATGCAAATTTCTAGTGGTTAAACATGATAAAAAATTAGAATAAATGGAACCCATATCTATGTTACATTCATGTGATGATTTTTGTTCATTGTCATACTCCATAATAGAACATCAAACAAGATATTTTCTATCTATTATCCCTTAGCCACTTTGTACTTATTAATTTTCACATGATACATAAGGAGAATCTATATTATGAACTATACTTTAGTGTAAATCTAAATATTTTCGTTCCTTTCAAATAAATTTTATTGCTTGGGTTTTATCTTGTAAAACTCCAAAAACATTAAAACAATATATAAACAAAACATGTTGATGAAAGAAATAAGGTTATTCTCTAAAAGTGTTCCATTAGAATAATATGGTAATAAAAAAATGAAAACATAAAAATAATATTATAAAAATATAATAATAATGAGGTTAGAGATAATAAAGGTAACCATATGGTTGGTAGAGCACATTATCGAGGTAAAAAATGAACCCTAGCTTTTGATTATCATGTTAGAAACTGGGTACAAGTATGATGTTATGTAGAAGAGAATGCTAAAAAAATTATAGAATGGGGATAATTATTTTTAAAAAAATCTATTTTTGATGCCCATGTGTCCAAGCTACATCATTCGATGTACGTTAGACCATTTAAAGTTTTTTTTTTTGCATTTAGGTAAGAGATATAAATAGGACTAACACCCCAATCATATAATAAGGTTCATTATGATGTCTTAATACATAGAGGAACTTATTATTAAGGAAATAAAATACCCACTACCCTACACATTTAATAGGCCTGATGTGTCATAAAAATGTAAAAGTACATTGCCCAAGATGTCCATTGTTATCTTGACACCAATGGTTTGTGTTCTCCTCTTTGTTAATTTTTTTAAATGGTGAATGTTAGTTTTGATTTTATCTCCATGTAAGAAGATGACACATTCCACAGAGTCACATAATTAAAAATGTGATTTTGATATATATGATGTCAATGTAAACATATTTTAGAAATGAAAATGATCTATTAGGAGGATTTAATGAAATAAGTAATTTTTTTGCAATGACATAAGTTTATGAAAAAAATAAGGTTATTCTATGAAAGTGTTATACTATTAGTCTTTAACTATTTACTTAGGGAAACAACTAGAAATATTATAGAGTTTTGATAGACCATTACTTAGGTAACACAATTTTAGAGTGAGTGGCTTGGATAAGCTATGAAAATATATTTATTAGTCATCTTCTACTACAAAAATTATTTTATATGTACTTTTGCGTATTGGTAGGCATCTAATTTTTTTTCAATCAAGAGATGTTTATAATTTAAAATTTAAACTCTTTCCTTATATGATGCTTAATGTTTGAGAGTTAAATGTTTGCTAATAAATATTTTTTAAAAATACTATAAATTAGTAATTCACATGAACCAATCATCTTAATAATATGCTAATGTGTACCTAATTTACATAATGTTTATTTATAGATTCAAAAATGGAACTATATTATGGGTTGGACACTATCTTTAACCTTAGGACACTATCATCGATGTAGGCACCCTACTTAGATGCATGTTTCTAGTGGTTAAACATGATAAAAAATTAGAATAAATGGAACCCATATCTATGTTACATTCATGTGATGATTTTTGATCATTGTCATACTCCAGAATAGAACATCAAACAAGATATTTTTTATCTATTATCCCTTAGCCACTTTGTACTTATTAATTTTCACATGATACATAAGGAGAATCTATATTATGAACTATACTTTAGTGTAAATCTAAATATTTTCGTTCCTTTCAAATAAATTTTATTGCTTGGGTTTTATCTTGTAAAACTCCAAAAACATTAAAACAATATATAAACAAAACATGTTGATGAAAGAAATAAGGTTATTTTCTAAAAGTGTTCCATTAGAATAATATGGTAATAAAAAAATGAAAACATAAAACTAATATTATAAAAATATAATAATAATGAGGTTAGAGATAATAAAGGTAACCATATGGTTGGTAGAGCACATTATCAAGGTAAAAAATGAACCCTAGCTTTTGATTATCATGTCAGAAATTGGGTACAAGTATGATGTTATGTAGAAGAGAATGCTAAAAAAATTATAGAATGGGGATAATTATTTATGAAAAAATCTATTTTTGATGCCCATGTGTCCAAGCTACATCATTCGATGTATGTTAGACCATTTAAAGTTTTTTTTTTTGCATTTAGGTAAGAGATATAGATAGGACTAACACCCCAATCATATAATAAGGTTCATTATGATGTCTTAATACATAGAGGAACTTATTATTAAGGAAATAAAATACCCACTACCCTACACATTTAATAGGCCTGATGTGTCATAAAAATGTAAAAGTACATTGCCCAAGATGTCCATTGTTATCTTGAAACCAATGGTTTGTGTTCTCCTCTTTGTTAATTTTTTTAAATGGTGAATATTAGTTTTGATTTTATCTCCATGTAAGAAGATGACACATTCCACAGAGTCACATAATTAAAAATGTGATTTTGATATATATGATGTCAATGTAAACATATTTTAGAAATGAAAATGATATATCAGGAGGATTTAATGAAATAAGTAATTTTTTTGCAATGACATAAGTTTATGAAAAAAATAAGGTTATTCTATGAAAGTGTTCTACTATTAGTCTTTAACTATTTACTTAGGGAAACAACTAGAAATATTATAGAGTTTTGATAGACCATTACTTAGGTAACACAATTTTAGAGTGAGTGGCTTGGATAAGCTATGAAAATATATTTATTAGTCATCTTCTACTACAAAAATTATTTTATATGTACTTTTGCGTATTGGTAGGCATCTAATTTTTTTTCAATCAAGAGATGTTTATAATTTAAAATTTAAACTCTTTCCTTATATGATGCTTAATGTTTGAGAGTTAAATGTTTGCTAATAAACATTTTTTTAAAAAACTATAAATTAGTAATTCACATGAACCAATCATCTTAATAATATGCTAATGTGTACCTAATTTACATAATGTTTATTTATAGATTCAAAAATGGAACTATATTATGGGTTGGACACTATCTTTAACCTTAGGACACTATCATCGATGTAGGCACCCTACTTAGATGCAAGTTTCTAGTGGTTAAACATGATAAAAAATTAGAATAAATGGAACCCATATCTATGTTACATTCATGTGATGATTTTTGATCATTGTCATACTCCAGAATAGAACATCAAACAAGATATTTTTTATCTATTATCCCTTAGCCACTTTGTACTTATTAATTTTCACATGATACATAAGGAGAATCTATATTATGAACTATACTTTAGTGTAAATCTAAATATTTTCGTTCCTTTCAAATAAATTTTATTGCTTGGGTTTTATCTTGTAAAACTCCAAAAACATTAAAACAATATATAAACAAAACATGTTGATGAAAGAAATAAGGTTATTCTCTAAAAGTGTTCCATTAGAATAATATGGTAATAAAAAAATGAAAACATAAAACTAATATTATAAAAATATAATAATAATGAGGTTAGAGATAATAAAGGTAACCATATGGTTGGTAGAGCACATTATCAAGGTAAAAAATGAACCCTAGCTTTTGATTATCATGTCAGAAATTGGGTACAAGTATGATGTTATGTAGAAGAGAATGCTAAAAAAATTATAGAATGGGGATAATTATTTATGAAAAAATCTATTTTTGATGCCCATGTGTCCAAGCTACATCATTCGATGTATGTTAGACCATTTAAAGTTTTTTTTTTTGCATTTAGGTAAGAGATATAGATAGGACTAACACCCCAATCATATAATAAGGTTCATTATGATGTCTTAATACATAGAGGAACTTATTATTAAGGAAATAAAATACCCACTACCCTACACATTTAATAGGCCTGATGTGTCATAAAAATGTAAAAGTACATTGCCCAAGATGTCCATTGTTATCTTGACACCAATGGTTTGTGTTCTCCTCTTTGTTAATTTTTTTAAATGGTGAATGTTAGTTTTGATTTTATCTCCATGTAAGAAGATGACACATTCCACAGAGTCACATAATTAAAAATGTGATTTTGATATATATGATGTCAATGTAAACATATTTTAGAAATGAAAATGATATATCAGGAGGATTTAATGAAATAAGTAATTTTTTTGCAATGACATAAGTTTATGAAAAAAATAAGGTTATTCTATGAAAGTGTTCTACTATTAGTCTTTAACTATTTACTTAGGGAAACAACTAGAAATATTATAGAGTTTTGATAGACCATTACTTAGGTAACACAATTTTAGAGTGAGTGGCTTGGATAAGCTATGAAAATATATTTATTAGTCATCTTCTACTACAAAAATTATTTTATATGTACTTTTGCGTATTGGTAGGCATCTAATTTTTTTTCAATCAAGAGATGTTTATAATTTAAAATTTAAACTCTTTCCTTATATGATGCTTAATGTTTGAGAGTTAAATGTTTGCTAATAAACATTTTTTTAAAAAACTATAAATTAGTAATTCACATGAACCAATCATCTTAATAATATGCTAATGTGTACCTAATTTACATAATGTTTATTTATAGATTCAAAAATGGAACTATATTATGGGTTGGACACTATCTTTAACCTTAGGACACTATCATCGATGTAGGCACCCTACTTAGATGCAAGTTTCTAGTGGTTAAACATGATAAAAAATTAGAATAAATGGAACCCATATCTATGTTACATTCATGTGATGATTTTTGTTCATTGTCATTCTCCAGAATAGAACATCAAACAAGATATTTTCTATCTATTATCCCTTAGCCACTTTGTACTTATTAATTTGCACATGATACATAAGGAGAATCTATATTATGAACTATACTTTAGTGTAAATCTAAATATTTTCGTTCCTTTCAAATAAATTTTATTGCTTGGGTTTTATCTTGTAAAACTCCAAAAACATTAAAACAATATATAAACAAAACATGTTGATGAAAGAAATAAGGTTATTCTCTAAAAGTGTTCCATTAGAATAATATGGTAATAAAAAAATGAAAACATAAAACTAATATTATAAAAATATAATAATAATGAGGTTAGAGATAATAAAGGTAACCATATGGTTGGTAGAGCACATTATCAAGGTAAAAAATGAACCCTAGCTTTTGATTATCATGTCAGAAACTGGGTACAAGTATGATGTTATGTAGAAGAGAATGCTAAAAAAATTATAGAATGGGGATAATTATTTATGAAAAAATCTATTTTTGATACCCATGTGTCCAAGCTTCATCATTCGATGTATGTTAGACCATTTAAAGTTTTTTTTTTGCATTTAGGTAAGAGATATAGATAAGACTAACACCCCAATCATATAATAAGGTTCATTATGATGTCTTAATACATAGAGGAACTTATTATTAAGGAAATAAAATACCCACTACCCTACACATTTAATAGGCCTGATGTGTCATAAAAATGTAAAAGTACATTGCCCAAGATGTCCATTGTTATCTTGACACCAATGGTTTGTGTTCTCCTCTTTGTTAATTTTTTTAAATGGTGAATGTTAGTTTTGATTTTATCTCCATGTAAGAAGATGACACATTCCACAGAGTCACATAATTAAAAATGTGATTTTGATATATATGATGTCAATGTAAACATATTTTAGAAATGAAAATGATCTATCAGGAGGATTTAATGAAATAAGTAATTTTTTTGCAATGACATAAGTTTATGAAAAAAATAAGGTTATTCTATGAAAGTGTTCTACTATTAGTATTTAACTATTTACTTAGGGAAACAACTAGAAATATTATAGAGTTTTGATAGACCATTACTTAGGTAACACAATTTTAGAGTGAGTGGCTTGGATAAGGTATGAAAATATATTTATTAGTCATCTTCTACTACAAAAATTATTTTATATGTACTTTTGCGTATTGGTAGGCATCTAATTTTGTTTCAATCAAGAGATGTTTATAATTTAAAATTTAAACTCTTTCCTTATATGATGCTTAATGTTTGAGAGTTAAATGTTTGCTAATAAATATTTTTTTAAAAAACTATAAATTAGTAATTCACATGAACCAATCATCTTAATAATATGCTAATGTGTACCTAATTTACATAATATTTATTTATAGATTCAAAAATGGAACTATATTATGGGTTGGACACTATCTTTAACCTTAGGACACTATCATCGATGTAGGCACCCTACTTAGATGCAAGTTTCTAGTGGTTAAACATGATAAAAAATTAGAATAAATGGAACCCATATCTATGTTACATTCATATGATGATTTTTGTTCATTGTCATACTCCAGAATAGAACATCAAACAAGATATTTTCTATCTATTATCCCTTAGCCACTTTGTACTTATTAATTTTCAAATGATACATAAGGAGAATCTATATTATGAACTATACTTTAGTGGAAATATAATTATTTTCGTTCCTTTCAAATAAATTTTATTGCTTGGGTTTTATCTTGTAAAACTCCAAAAACATTAAAACAATATATAAACAAAACATGTTGATGAAAGAAATAAGGTTATTCTCTAAAAGTGTTCCATTAGAATAATATGGTAATAAAAAAATGAAAACATAAAAATAATATTATAAAAATATAATAATAATGAGGTTAGAGATAATAAAGGTAACCATATGGTTGGTAGAGCTCATTATCAAGTTAAAAAATGAACCCTAGCTTTTGATTATCATGTCAGAAACTGGGTACAAGTATGATGTTATGTAGAAGAGAATGCTAAAAAAATTATAGAATGGGGATAATTATTTATGAAAAAATCTATTTTTGATACCCATGTGTCCAAGCTACATCATTTGATGTATGTTAGACCATTTATAATTTTTTTTTTTGCATTTAGGTAAGAGATATAGATAGGACTAACACCCCAATCATATAATAAGTTTCATTATGATGTCTTAATACTTAGGGGAACTTATTATTAAGGAAATAAAGTACCCACTACCCTACACACTTAATAGGCCTGATGTGTCATAAAAATGTAAAAGTACATTGCCCAAGATGTCCATTATTATCTTGACACCAATGGTTTGTGTTTTCCTCTTTGTTAATTTTTTTAAATGGTGAATTTTAGTTTTGATTTTATCTCCATGTAAGAAGATGACACATTCCACAGAGTCACATAATTAAAAATGTGATTTTGATATATATGATGTCAATGTAAACATATTTTAGAAATGAAAATGATCTATTAGGAAGATTTAATGAAATAAGTAATTTTTTTGCAATGACATAAGTTTATGAAAAAAATAAGGTTATTCTATGAAAGTGTTCTACTATTAGTCTTTAACTATTTACTTAGGGAAACGACTAGAAATATTATAGAGTTTTGATAGACCATTACTTAGGTAACACAATTTTAGAGTGAGTGGCTTGGATAAGGTATGAAAATATATTTATTAGTCATCTTCTACTACAAAAATTATTTTATATGTACTTTTGCGTATTGGTAGGCATCTAATTTTGTTTCAATCAAGAGATGTTTATAATTTAAAATTTAAACTCTTTCCTAATATGATGATTAATGTTTGAGATTTAAATCTTTGCTAATAAATATTTTTTTTAAAAACTATAAATTAGTAATTCACATGAACCAATCATCTTAATAATATGCTAATGTGTACCTAATTTACATAATTTTTATTTATAGAATCAAAACTTCAATTGGCTCTATAATAAGTGATTACAACACAATTTATGTTTTTTGGTCGTTTATGTTTATAAAAAATACATATATCAAATATTTGAAGTGAATATTAGATAAAAATGGAGATAAATGATTTTAAATTCAACATTTCCAACCATATTGTAAAGTGATTCTTTACAAGTGTTTTGTTACTCTTATTTACAAACAAAATTGAGGATTTAGATTTAATATAATAATTTGTCTGAAAATGTGTAGTTTAATGATAATTATAAATTTATAATAATGGTGACCAATAGTTGGTTTATAAGGTAGGAATGGTAGAAAATATTTTGCCAATGGGAATCAGGATGGAAGTTAAAAAAATTGAAGAAATGAGTTGTACTTTACAAATATTTTATAACAAATAATGTGATCTCGAGCTTTAATTTTTGAATCATTTTCAAATCTTATCCATTCAATATATGTTAGTTTTTTTTAATCCAAAAAATTGGCAGGAATATTAGAAAAATATAGTAATACTTTGATTAGGTATATGAAAGTGAGGCATATGGTGGAATGGGGTTGGTTTGCTACCCAGAAAAAGATGAAAAAGTAAATTATTATTCATAATGAGTTAGGATAGTTTTCGAGGATTTTACCACAATTTAAAATCCTTTTGCATGATCTATGATGGTTTCAAATGAATATTGTGTGAAGTTAAATGAAAGCCTATAAATAATCACAATACTACTCTACACACAAAGAGACATATTAGTTACAATCCTACAAGACTAATTAAGATTGAAGTCTATACTATAAATAAAACTAATATATCCAAAGGACATGTACCCTTCAAAACATTATGGATTTTAAAAAATATCCTAGTTTTTAAATTTGAAAATATTTAATTATTTATATTAAAAACTAAATAATCAAATCAAATTAGGTTGTTCTTCTATATTACACATTATCTTAAGAATTGGCATTTAATTTTTACATGACAATTATATTTATTATGTAGTGTGTTTGTTTTATTCCTTCACCATATGACATGCATTGTCATAGCATTGAAATGGGAAATTTTAAAACTTTACTAGATATATATTTTTTTAAAATATGAAATTACACAATCTCCTACAACTTTATTTGAATACATTAAAAAAAAATAGATCTGTTGGAAGTAGGGTAAAATTTTATGATAAACCATTCCCATTAGGTTAATTAATTTTCAATATTTTTAGATGTTATTTGAAACCCATAATATTTCAAAAATTTCAGGTCATATGTTTTCAAAACACCTAAGTTATCATGTCTATTAAAGTGAAAATTTAGTGTTTCTACAAAAAAAAAAACTTTCTCAAGGTTATTTCCTCATAGTGGCCTATGCATACACACAATATTTATAAAATTTATCATTTATTAACACTTCATCTCTTGTAATAACCTTTCAAGTTCTAATATCTTTGAGAGCATGAATTAAAGGGTGAACTAGGAAAGGGGTGGTTAACCATTTATGCTTCACAAGATTGTTGGTCAACTCTATCATTACCTAATCTCATTACAAATATTTCTTATCTAACTCCCCAAACAATCCAAACCTCATTTAAAAATTTACCTAAGCATATCTCCATTTAAATATACCCTAATAAAAAAACACCCTTTTTTCATACTAATTCATCTAGTTCAATCTTGTTAGAAAGGATTAACACATGTTACAGAACTAAGTCGACTTGGCCAACTTAGTTTGAGGCCTAATAATAATTTTTTCCAACCAACTGGTTCAAGTTAGCCAATATTTTTAGTTGAAATTATGTAAGGGTTAAGGCTTATCCATTTCTATAAATACAAGGTTCATTTCAATCCAATAGAGAGGACCATTAATTTTCACATCATTAAAGTTTGTAATTCTGCTAAATCTAAATTTGAAGGAGCCATTGGTTAGGTTTTACCTTTGAGATAAGTTTACTTATCTTGTGGGAAGTTTTTAATGCAAAGTAAGAGGATTTTTAGCCTATATATTATTTCCATAGTTTTATCCTTAAAAATCCATGCCAACCTCTTTCAAAATACCATTGGCCAAGGGAGAGATTGAGACTCAACATGTTCACCTTAGGTAACTATTCCTAAATCTTGTTATTTCATTTGATAGATAGATATTGTATAAGTAGTATGTATTTGAATGTATAACTCCTTACTCATATTACATATATACTTAAAATTAGTATAAATATAGGGTTTTATTCACTTTCCATCTTCCATTTTAGGTGATCTAGGCCTCCATTTTCCTACTTTGATACCTTGATTTATTTTATTTGTTTAACCTACCCACTTTGTGCCACAAGATTTAGTTATCAGTAAATTAGTTTTATTTTTTATACTTAGACCTAGCTAGGGTTATTTAATAGTGTCACTTCCTAGAGGATTTTGAACTCTCTCCTTTGGTGTTGTGTAGTAAGAGATTCATTAGTTAGATTTATTGAATCCAATTTTTTCATTCTCTAGATATAAACATGTATTTCAATGGATGTTAGTTGATTACCTTCTCTAATCTTAGATTTACTAAGTCAGATCAGTTGTAGATCAATCTTAATTTATTATATATAGCCTACACTATAAAATTATTATTATTTTGAGTGATATTCATGATGTGTAGTGCTGATTTCAATGGATATCTAAAAGATAGGACATAGGATTTAATATTATGGATTTGCTATATCATCTAAAAGGAAATAAGCCATGATGAACTGGGGTTTTTAAAAATAAATTTGATTAAGCCATGAGTTTTTCTATGTTTTAGTAGTCAATGATCTCAAGAATTTACCATAATTAAAATTTTAAAACTTCCCTTGTTGACATCTTATAATTAGAATATTCAAATATCTATTTGGCCTTTTGAAGTCCTTTTTAACATAAAACATTTAATAAATATATTTCACATTTATTTGGTGTTTTTCATTAGGATTGCTTGTCTATGAATTAAATATTATCATTTATCATTATTTATATTTATATTTATATTTTATAATATATAAATTAAATATCCTAATTCAATCATAGATAAAAAATATATTCATAACAATTGGTTGAATTACCCATAGCAACTAGGTAGACTTACCCATAGTAACTAGGTAAAGTTACCCATAACAACTAGGAAGACTTACACATAGAAAGTAGTTAGAATTACATGTATAATAGGGGTATGTATCCCCTAGATATTAGGTAAGTATCATGTAATTATAGTTTTATCATTCATATCCAACTATAACAACTAGGCATCACCCATAAAAATAACTGTGCATGCACATTTTAAGATCTTGACAGTTAAAAGATGGTAAATTGAGCAAGTAACTTTTATGGTTTAAGGATTAAGATAGTTTCTCATTATGATAAAAAATGGGAATCAAATATAGACTATATTTTCATCATTTTATTCATTTTACCATCACTCTTAAGTTGTTATAATAAAGGGATGTGTTTTTTCTCCTTACTACCTATTTTATACAATTATCTAGTTATTGGATCCATCAATCTGAATAAAGGCTTGCCTTCTCTATTTTAGAGGGATGTAACAAGATGAATGGAGTAATAAGTGAGATATATAAAAATATATATAGTATAAGGTTGAATTTATTGTTAGAGTCTAGATAACTATGCAATTTCATTGTCGGAATAGTTTCATTGCTATGGATTCATTGATGCAAGAAATGAGAATTGTATTAATCTAACTATAGCAGATGAAGGGATTGTAACACAACTACAAGAAAGGTAAGTCCTACTCAAAATTTATTGTGGTGAATATCACATATATTAGTTTATTTCCATTATTCATTATGTGTATGCATCTCTAATTTTAGCATAGTAGTCACAACATATGTTCTTTACATGCATGTTGATTTGATGCATAAGAATTTATAACTTTGAAATATTGAATTTTGTGTGGGAAACTTATAAACTATATTAATTTTAAATTCTTTTAATTTTATTTCCTAAATATTAATCTATATCATTTCAATTCTTTCAATTTATTTTCTTGTCATTTAATTTCAACAAGTGTGTGTTAGCCTTCTCATTATTTCACATAGTTGGGTGATACATATGCAATATAATTTTTTTACAAGGTTATATGTCCCTGGGTTGATAATTTAATATATGTTAGTTAGTTTTATGCTTGGGCATATCCTCATAGTTTGTACGGTAAATCCTCAAGTTAACATATAAAAGAATATTATATGTTCCTTACATTTTTGTAGTTATTACTGGGAAAGGTGTCAAGTACTAAACTCCTAAAATTTTGGGATGGATTTTGTGATTTATAGATTAAATTTAATTAATTTATATAATAAATTTATTATTTTATAGATCAATTTAATTTTATTAAAAGTATAATTAATTTCATTTTAATATAAGTAGCAGAAACAATAGACATTTGTTTTTACCAACCATGTGTAAGACATGGTAGAATTAATAAAAATGGAGATTTATTAAGTGCATGTAGCGTGAAAGTGATAAATTAGGTACATTTTTTTATAATATATTTAATTTAATGACATAAGGATAATCTGAGATATCTCCTACAAAATCTACAAGTTGTAAAAACATACCCATAACTAATCCCCACCAGTCACCTAGAGTTGTATCAGAATAATCTCAAGCAAAGTGGTGTTTCAATGAGTTAGTAGAGTAATTTAAGGCCAAAAAATAAGAGGATCCTCATACTCCTAAAACATATATCATCATATAATTCCAAATATTACCAATGTTTACTTAGTATTATGGCATTTATTTCCCTCCATACTCACCCAAACATCTCTCCACAAGGGAATATCAATCCCTTCTACCTTCAAATAGAATTTTTAACCTTATAGTATTAGAAAAACAAATTGAACCATCTAATAAATATGACATATTTCTCAAAATTATAAAATAATATCTAGGATATTTGATCCCATCACCCCCATCTAAACATTTTTCCCCTAAAAAAACCAAATGCTATCATATTTTACTCAACGTGGGTCAAGAAGATTGATAAAGAGTTCAAATAGTGGGTTAAAAAAGTCATTGGGACAAATGTGGTTTGAATTATCATGGTAGAATTTAAAGGATAAACCCTTGTCAATGAATTTAAAGGAGAAACCCTTGTCAATGAATCCACAAAATTTAAATGTAATATCAAAACCTTATGGGTATTTCACCAATGAAAAACATATCCCCTTTTTGCCTTCCATAACTTTAGGGTAATGGTAAGCATAGACATTGACACATTCATTTTCAAGTTTAACATATTGTGTCATAGTTACAACCATAGCTACAACATGTAAATTATGAAAATAGTTATAACCACACTTAAATACACAACCCTTTGATAGTTTGTGGGAGTGGGAAAAAATACATTTAGTGATTAGAGAGATATGAAGGAGATATTTATCTCTATGTACTATGATTACTATAAAGGAAATTATTCTATATGAGGTGACATATTTTTCATGTTATAAAAAGAAGAGTCATTGGAACATTTTATGAAAAGTGCTCTATTTAGTTTTATAAAATCTAAGTAAGACAAGTTTGAGCTAAAATCTATCAAAATGATATCATTAATAAATGTGATCAATGACAAATTTTTGGAAGCTTTATATCGCATGATCAATGTATATGTCCTAAAAATATAATTTAATTACATCACCAACCTATATAGAGACTAATTAATGTCTATAATAACAAAGACCCAAAGAAGTATAACATTGCCATCATCATCCTTAAAATCCAATAATGGGGTTGTTATCTAAAATTTTGCAACCATGAATAGGAGTCATTAAAAACTTTCATGTATTTGACATTAACTTGGTTGATGACTATTATGAAAGTCATTTGTTAGTCACCATTGATCTAGGGTGATAGGTAGTGTGTCTTCCTTCTTATATTTAAAGGTCATTTAGCATGGTCTAATTGGTATCCAAGTCAAGTCATGTTGTATTGTCATCAATTGGTCTTTATTCATGGTCTTCATTATGTGTTTATAATTGTTTAAGGTAAGTTCGAAAAATTTAAGGTTAAATATGAAATCAAGTTGATGGAGAACTATGCTCAAGGAGATACGGTGGTGACCCTTCTATGACAACCATGGTCTAAATATAAACAAATTAACCAAAGAAAAAGCTAGTAAATTTATCATATTGTTTTTCAAGTAATTTGAAAAGATTAAGGTAGTTTTGATAAGTTTAACGTATTTCACTACTTTAGTTATGATGTACATTCAAATATTGAAATGTTAATATTTATATGTAAATTTGAAGGTTGTCAAAGGTAATGGTATGTAAATATGCATTTTATAAGAACTATGAGAAGGTATATAACATGTAAGAGGTAGAAAGTAAGTCAAAAATAATATTTTGAATTAGAACATGCAATCATTGCTCTTGCAAATAGTTACAAATGAAAATTCTTGGCCAATAAGAGAGATAAAATGCATTTCAAGGGGATCAAAGGACCAAGGTGCATTTGAATGTATTAATAATATTATTTCATGTTTGGAAAATATTTTAAAATTCATTTCAAACCAAATATTCCATCATATACTCCATGGAGATCTTGACAGTCTCACAATGGACATCTTAAAATGCTTGGTATGGACAGGAGAGAGAAAGTCAGAAGCTAAGATATTGGCCAAATACGAAGGCCCTAGTGACCTATATTTTACATGAATTAGTATTGAGTTCAATGGGATATGATTTATGAATGAATTCTAACAATTTAAGTAGGTCTAAAACTCTAGTTAAACCTTACATGCTTAGTTTTAGGCATTTTCAATGAATTTATGAGGTCAATGCTAATTAAAAAAGGTTATGAAAGTAATTAAAAGTATTATCTAGTCCTCAAAGTCCATATCCAATAAAATGCATGGTTTTTTAGGTCATAAATGAGTAGCATCTTTTAAGAATGTGGAGATTATAGGTTTGAACCTAGAGAGTTTTGTGTCTCCATGAAAACTTTGGTCAATATGAAGAGTTTGCACAAGTTTTAAATACACTTAAATATCTCCTTTGCACCTTATATATCCATAAAAATATTTTCATTAGAATTGAGGTCCAAAATTGAATGTATATACTATCATAAAGTTCATCCCAAGAGGTTGCAGACCTAGTCTCCATGGGTTCTCATTATTTTCACTTTGACCAAGTGATTTGATGATATGGATAGTTAAGTCAGATGTAAAAAGGTTTTCAACATTCCAAAAGAGTATTTAAACCCCTCTTGAATCTCTCATATCCAAATGACCACTTACAATCACTTCAAGAACTATACTAGTGGACTATGTGTAGTCTAAATGAGGACCAAGTGAGTTGGGCAAATCCATTTGCATGACTAAAAAAATGTAGGAAAATCATGATCACTGAGATACATTGTTTTCAAGGTCAAAATTAAATAAATTGGATAAGAATGAATAGATCACAATCATAAATAACTTAGACCTCAAGGGCTAACACCCAAAAAGGTCTAATGTGCATCTACAGGTTTATCATAGGCTTGCATTAAAAATAGACTAGTTATGTAGTGATTGAATAGAAGTATGAGAGGTTACAAATGGAATTTAGGAGAATATTAAGATAGTTTAGATTAGTCTAAAAGTGCTCATTCTTGTGAACCCAATAATATAAGAGTCCAAATGAGGACCTACAAGTTGATGGCAGTTAGTAGATGAGAGTTTTGGTGTCCAATGGAGTGTTAATGGGTTGGTGTAAGGTTAATAAGAGCCTAGCATAAATATTCAACACTTATAAATTATCCCAAAGTGATAAAGGGTAGTTGAAGAATCCCTATTCCCATACTACAATCAAGACAAACTTAGTAAAGCATCTACAATAGGTTTTGAGTAAACTAATGAAAGTGTGTTGATTATTACTTGATTCCATGAGATGGAAAATAAGGTGAATGAGGTATTTGAATTAAATAATAAATGATAATAGGGTTTTTTTTAAGTGTCAAACTGATTGAAAATAATTAAAGGCTCAAGAATGCTAATTAGGCCTATTAGGCTTTTATAATCATATATAAGCCTATGTATGAAGTATGAGGAAAAGATGCATTTTTTGAGTGTTTTGGTTATTTTAAGAGTTAAATTGGATGAGTGGAAAGTTTTATAACAACTTCATGAAGATTTAAACCTTTGATAAAGAAGTACAATGTGAGAAAAGGCCTATTAGGGTTACTTAAATAGGACTATGTACAGCCTTACATAGGAATTAAGGTAGGTTATAATGGTTTAAAGGGTCAATAATTTAAATAAATCACTTTGAAATCTCAAATTACGTGGTATATACTTCATTGAGGTTTCTCTATCCAAAAAATAAGCACTATCTTTTCTCTTGACAAATGATCCCTCTCTAACACATAATTAGACTTGCATTGATCAAGAAGGGTAACTTTGGTATGTGTGAACTTATATGAGGAGATGTATGAGATCATAAGTCTATCTAATAAATAGGGGATTTTATATTGATTATTATTGTCATTTTTTTGGGTTAGGACCCTTAACTCTATGAATCATCCTTAAGACTTTAAGTGCTCCTAAACCTTGTTTAAACCCCTAAAAGGATCGATGAAGAAAATTGACCTTATAAACACAAAAAAAGGATTGTTATGAGCTCAAAATCACATTAATTACCTATATTCCTCTCTTATTCACTAAAAAATTAAGGAAATGGTAGGTGTGAGCTGGATATGTACAAAAATTGGCCTAAAAAGCTCCTTTTGAGATTGTTTTCAAAGTTTTAAACTAGACAAATCTTCTTAACCAATTGAATAAGGTATTTGAAGATATAAATAAGTGTTATCATCATTATGAGATCATTTAATAAGCTTAAAAATACATAATTTAGGTTCCAAGATGATCACTAAGCCTCAATGAAGATATGTGACTCATCTTACATATAGAGAGTAAGATGCAAACATGTTGCAAAGACTTTAGGCTCAAGAGGCTTTAAAAACACTTTGGTGAACATATATTGATACCTATTCAAGGTCTTGGGTGTTACTAAATAGGGATATATACCATTTTAAACCCTAAAAGTCATTTGAAGCTTTAATACATGAATGTATCTTGCTATCCCTTGTCAAACAAGTGTGAGTAATATAACTATAATGTCACTTCTAGTGTTTGAAAAAAGGTTTTATGACCAAATGCAGGACCTAAAAGAAATAAAAAACTATTATGGATTTCTATAAAACAAAAATTAGAGTTTACTTTTAGAATCAATCCTTGGTAGCAAGAGGGATTGTGAAAATGAGTCATGGAATTCAAATGTAAGTCTCATCTGATAAAAAAACATTGCAAGGAGAGAGTTGGCATAGAGAGATCCCAATCATTCCAAGTGTCAATTGAGGATATTTTAATTTACCTTAAGATATATATGTATAATTATTTGTAAAGGAATTAGATTCAATAAACTTAACTCTTCCAAAGTAACTTTCTACACCACTCCTCATAAGGAGTCACATCAACACTTGGTAAAGAAGTTCAAGAGGCAAGATGACAACACACCTTTTCCAAACTTAGTGTCAATTTACTCCTTCCTTGTAACTAATTTTATTATGAATTTTTTATGATTAAATCCTTCTACTCTCTCTCTCTCTCTCTCTCTCTCTCTCTCTCTCTCTCTCTCTCTCTATCTCTTATAGCTATAAAGTAAGCCTTGAATGTAATTTTGAATAAGTATTCATTGGTTATGGTAAAACCCTGACCAAAATTGTACATTAAAACCTCTTGAAGCAATAAATAAGACAAATTTTCCATGTTTATATGTTGTGTCATGTGTGAACTATGTAATTTTGTTGATCTTTTTTAGTGAATGTTTTACTTTCCTAGCATGTTGTCCATATTTTCTCACCATTGTGCATAAAATAATACAATTACAGGTCATTATTGTTATTATAATTTTATGTATGCATGATTTAGAAGTGGAATTTCATCATTTTTACCTTCTTAAGGTCAATTTTTACCCTCCTAAGTACTATAATGTACTCTTGATCCTCTCAAAGAAACAATCATGTGATAGTCATGTCAAGGTTGTAGGTTATGTGAAGGAGATGGTTTCATTGCCTCAAATAGTGTATATTAAATCAAGTAGAGGAATAATTTTATTGGTGAATCACCTCTTTTAGGATTTATAACAACATTATTATCCTTTTTCTTAGGAATTGAATAATTCAGTAATAGTTGGGTGAAACATAAAGGGAGCTAGCCCAAACCTAGAGGTTGAATCCACTTATTAGGTCACCCATAACCTAGGATTTTTTTCCATTGTATAGCTTAAGTGAGAGGACTTGAAACACCCTCTCAAGGGTGATAATTTTAGGTATAATAGGGGTCTCAAGGATGCAAGTCATAAAATTACTACCAGAAATGAAACAAGACATCACCAATCATATGACCAAAAAATTAGACACACTACATGCATGATGAAAATAGGAAGAGGCATAAAAATCTCTTGCATTTTATTTTCCTAATTTTTGGAGGAATAAAGAGGACTATAGGTGTTAGAATTATCTGGTGAAGGTATCCAACATAACATAGGAGAGTCTTGAAAAAATGGAACTTCATATGATTAGAGTTGAAAGATATAAATTTTTATATGTGGGATAAGATAGACCATATACAAATAGATCAAAATATCTAGGTATGCCATAATCTTCACCATTTTTTACTCCCAACATGTATATACTCCTCATAATAATGCATATGAACCAAATTATTCAAATATAATGCCTCCTTAAAATAATAATTAACTATAAAAAATACAGAATGTCAAACCAATTGGAAATAGTTCCAAACTTAAAATTGTCAAAACAAAACATTTCATCTAAAAAAAAATGGTAGTTGAAATTGGCAACCACTAAACTTTCAATATAATTCCAACTAGAATTAGTTCCCAAATTACATGTAGAAGCCATACAAATAGAACATGTAGTTTCAATAATACTATAATCCATGTAAAAAATAATGGATGGGAACTCCACCTTAGAATAATCAAAACACTAGCCTCCTATAGTGACCACAATAACTAGCTTTAATTCCAAATAGCCAACACTAAATATATCTTCTTCACCTACTAGAATATCCTACCCAACATGTGCCCAATCTAATTAATAACCTAGCTTACTTGGTATGTAATAATTAAATGATGATATATCCCACATATATAATGGAGTTCAATGGTGTTCAATTTTGTGTAGAGAATATTATCCATAATTCACACACCGCTATAACAATGGAACCTTATGAGGAGGCTCCAAAATAAACAATTAACCAACTCCCATAATGTAATATCAATTTCATCCATGAACCAAACCCATTAAATAATCCATTTGTGATTACAACTATTAGTGTATGATTTTCCCACTATATGGTTTTACCTACATAGTTTAATTAGCTTACTTAGGTTGATAACAGGTCATTAAAAAAAATTTACTTTAATTACTTTTATAATTGTGAATTAAGTTAATTAATTTTTTGGGTGACCTAATTCCTCAATATATAATTACCTTCCTTTGTAATTTTTATCCAATGAATTGTAATGAAAATTTTTATTGTAAAGACAAGCTTCTTCCTCTTGTGAGTTTTTATTTAGATTTCACTACTCCATAAAAAATCAACATCATGCATTCAAACCTATCTATTTGATCCTCAATTATGGCCCACTCTAACATGGTATTAGACATATGTTGGTAGATGAATCTGTGACTTCTATTGTGAATCATTGAATTCTTACTAGTTTGAGATTTTCATTTATTTCCCTATTCAAAGGTTTGGTGGGGTTTCTCATGAATCCATGAAAAAATTATATACCTAGAGTCTCTAAGTGAAAAATGGATAGTGCCATTGGATTTAAAAGGTGGAAAACCCCATGAATTATTTTAAACAAGTCATAGTTTCATGATAGTGCATTTTTGGCTATTTCCAGAGGGTTTCAATGTTTTTTTTTTGAATCTAAAAAATCTATACTTTTTAGTGATTTTGAGGAAAAACTATTTCTAGGTTTTTATGGGTTTGTCAAAAAACCAAGTGCGTCTCCTTCATGTTCTAAATAAGTTACTTATAATTTACATTTTTAAGGTTTTTCAATTTGGTAGGATTTTAACACATCACAATAAATGTTGACAATTAAACTTTTCATGATGGAAAAAGAAGCCTCATTAGACATTTCCACCTTGGTATACGTTTGATTGGTTACATTCCTGCTCATTATATTTTGACCCATACAAAATCACCTATCAGGTTTTGAGCCTTATAAAAGTACCTATCAATGTCTAACCCTTGAAAAATCATGTGTCAAGTTTTGACCCTTACACAAGCACCTATCAAGTTTTGATGTATACTCAACCCTCACTTGGTTTTGATGGTTTCTCAAACACATGTTAGGTTTTCAGACCTACTCAAACACTTGTTAGGTTTTGATGCCTCCTCAAACATGTCCCAAGTTTTGACACCTACTTAAGCACAATGTGGGTTTCAAATACTTCTTAGACATGCAAAAGACTCGTCCACCTACTCAAGCACCATATGAATTTCATCACTTGAAAAAACACACTGTAGGTTCCACCCACCCTATTTGCACACATAGTGACATCTTAGAGACTGTCATATTTAAGATGGTTAAGAATGACACTATTCATTTCAAAATGGAGGAATTTTTTAGATGATGTCACTCACCCATCAATCACATCAATCAAATTCAAAGAGGTAGGAGCACCCAAATTAGGTCTTAGACCTTAGTCACATGGGAGTTAAGCCCCTGGTCACTTCTAACCAAAAAATTTCTTCACATTTTAACCAAAAGGGTATAAGTTTTTGTCTTTTGTGGGAATTTGATTTCAAAAAAAATTAAACAAACTTTTTCACACCCAAAAATTTTCAAATTTTGTAAAGTGGAGATTGTCTTTGCCATCTAGAACTTCACACATGCATATATTTTAGTCCGTTGCTCCAATTGAGGTGTCATTTTATAAAAGTATGAGTATTTTTAATTTATATACATTATTAATATTATTGTGCCTTGTAAATTTGAACCTATATATATTTATGTGGGTTTGATATTCATAGTCTTTCAACACATGCAACTCAACACATTTTTCCTTTCTACACCATGGATCTGAGTTATATTCTAATTTTTATACCATTCAAATATCACGAGTGAAAATTCAAAGTGAAAATAATCTTGAGGAGAAAAGGCTCACACCAAATCATGATGGGTACAAAATAATAACTGACACCTAAGGAAAAGAAGGTGAAGTGGTAAAATAGAAGTGATGAAGCCTACGGTTTTTTATGCCTATCTATGTCACATGACCTATTCTTTCATATTGAATCTATGACTAATCCTAATGAGGTCTAGACCATATTAGAAAAACTCTTTGGGAATAAATACATAATGATAGGTCATAAGTTGGACAATGAGCTCACTAGTATGAGCCCAGGAGATATTGATACTATACAAGACTTCATCACAAAGTTCAAATCACTGAAGTTACAATTGAAACTATGTGGAACTGATAGAAAGGATGATCAGCTGATCCTTTTCATCCTTGCCAAGTTAGGATCTGACTATTCTATCTTCATTTCTACCTTCTATGATGCCAAGTGTGCCATTGTAGCTACATGGACCATGTCATTCTTGGATAACTTTGTTTCTAACTTAACTCAAGAAGAAGGAAATCTCATTAAAATAGTACACAAAATTCATGTAAATCTCATACCTCAATTGTGAGACATGAAAAATAGAAGGCTTATAGTAAAAAGGAGAAAAAATAAAACAAGAAGGACCCAGAGCAAAGAAAGGATAAAAAATATGATGTTAATTCCAAAACATCAAAAGAGTCCTCTTAAAAATGGAAACCCAAGAAAGAGTGACTCATGTGTGGCTACTGTAATAAATTTGGGCATGATGAATCCAAATTCATAAAGAAGCAGATTGACCAACTGATAGAAATGTTCAATAAGCACAACATCAGTGTCTCAAATTCTTCCAATTAGAGTTTATTAGCACAATATTATTCAAATTCCAAAGACATTAAGAAGGTAAAAGATAAGGGAAAATTAATTTTTGCATTTGTATCCTAGCCTTACATATGGGTTATTAATTCTAGTGCATCCCACCACATGGATTCATCACAAGACGTGTTTTCATCCTTAGAGCTCTGTTCTAGGCCTTCCATCTTGGTGGGTGATGATAATTATATATAATTTAGTGGGAGGGGATATATTTAAGTGAATTAGGGGAAATTTCATGATTTTCTATGTATTCATTCTTGATCCACCAATCTCATATCTATTTATTATATCACTTACATTAGTTTGGAAAAGATAGTTAAGTTTAGACCCAATTTTATGGTTATTTAGAAAGTAGACAATGACTCTATTATTGAATTTGGGAAAGAATATCACTAGTCACAATTGTATAATTTCTCATAGTTTACCCTTGATTAACCCTCTAATAAACTTCTCACTCACTCAGATGGGGTGAGTAAATTATGATGTGAGTTATTTAGCCATATCAACTATCTCTACTTGGAACAACTCAGTCATCAAAACATGGTTTCAAGGTTGACATGACTCATGTTTTCTGATTTAGTTTTGTAGGGTTACATACTTGGTAAGCATCCTGAGGGGAAGTATGACAAGGAAAAATCATGGATAGCTAAATAGATATTAGAGATTGTCCATAAGGAGATTGCTGGCCCATTTCCAAAAACTTCATTCAATAAGACAAAACACATATTTACTATCACTGATGAATTTCTAAGGCTTACTTGGGTGTATTTTCTTAAGACTAAATTAGAGGTGTTTGATAATTTTCAATACTTAAAGATTATTATAGAAAATAATTAGGTAAAGCCATCAAGATTTTGTGTACCAAGAATGGTGGTGAGTATGTCAGTAATCATTTTGAGAAATTTTGTACATTAGAGAGGATTGAGATAAAATGTATAGTTCCATATATTCATCAAAAATATAGTGTTATATATCATAATAACATTCCCTTTAATGAAATTTCTAATTTTATGCTACACTCCAAGTCTCTTATACCTCAATATTGAGCTAAGGCCATCAACTATGAAAGTTATATCCAGAATTAAGTTCCTCATAAAGAATTGAATGTAGTCACTCCTTTTAAATCTAGGAGTGGTAAAAAACCCATATTAAAGAAAATTTGAGTGGTTGGATCTCCTACTATGGATCACATTCTAAAGATGATATGTAAGGTAATGGAACCTTAGAGTCACCTTTGCATCTTTATTAAATATCCTAAGGGTGTTAATGGATATAGGATTCTCCATCCCATCACTCATGAGTTATTCATTAAGAAGAGCATTCAATTTCAAGAGAGTCATAAATACTTCACACATGCCACTCTTCTCTCTTCCTTGGTTGCATTGAGATTTGATGATAGTTCTAATGATTCAAATCCACCTGAACAACTTCCCAATTATCTAGATTATTCTTATAATGTTGATGATGAGAGTAGTGATGTGGATTATCCTATTGATTATCCTATAATATATTTAGAGGATGACTAATATCCTCCTAAATATCTAAGCACTAGTAATCTTTAGACCAGATAGACATTGTAACTTATTGGCCAATGGGTTAGAGATCCATCATACACCATGCGAACCTATTCAAAATTCCATAATGACCCACATGATTTCATTTCAAATTCTTCTGATCCATAGTAATTTCACAAGGCATTAAACCCTCTTGAGTGGGATAATAGTACATAAGAAGAGTATGGTTCCTTTTTGAGGAGCAACACTTAAGATCTAGTCCCACTTATTAACGAAAAAAATTTCTTTGATGTAGGTAGATCTACTAAACAAAATTTGTATTAGATGGGTCATTAGGGAATTATAATTTAAAATAAATATTAATATTAAAAAAAAATAATAACCAACTCCCATCATGTAATATCAATTTCATCCATGAACCAAACCCCTAAAATAATCCATTTGTGCTTACAAGTGTTGGTGTAGGATTTTTCCCACTATGTGGTCTTACCTACATGGTCTAATTACCTTACTTAGGATAATAATAGGTCATTAGAGGAAATGTAATTTAAGTCATTTTATAATTATGAGTTAAGTTAATTACCTTTTTGGGTGACCTAGTTCCTCAATTTATAATGTACCTTATTATGTACTTTTTGTCTAATGAATGTTAAATCAAATTTTTGTTATGAAGACAAGTTTCTTCCTCTTTTGAGTTGTTATTAAGATTTCACTACTCCATATAGATTAAATATCATGCATTTGACCTTGTCTATTTGATGTCTATTTGATCCTCAATTGTGGTCCACTCTAACATGGTACCCAGAGCTACATTGGTAGATGAATCTATCTATTCTATTATGAGCTCTTACATTCTTGTTAGCTTGATATTTTCATTTATTTTGGTTTTCTAAGGTTTGGTAGGGTTTCTCATAAATCTATTAAAATATATATACTTGGATTATCTAAGTGAAAAATGGATAGTGTCATTAGATTAAGAAGGTGTAAAAACCCTAAGAATGATTTTAAATAAGACCTAGTTTCATGAAAGTCCATTTTTGATCATTTTTTGAGGCAAAAAATATGCAAAAATCTATACTTTTTAGTGACTTTGAGGAAAAACCATTTCTAGGTTTTTCAAAAAACCAAGTGGGTTTATTTTATATTTTGGAGAAGTTGCTTATGATCTATATTTTAGGAGGTTTTCTACTTTGGTAGGATTTTAACACCTCATATGAAAATTTGACAATTATTAGACTTTTCTTGATGGAAAAAAAGCCATGTTAGACATTTCCACCTTGGTAGACATTTAATTGGTTACATGCACACTCATCATATTTTAACCCCTATAAAATCACGTATCAGGTTTCAAGCCTTAAAGTCCCTATTAGGTTCTAACTCATACAAAAACACATGTCAAGTTCCAACCCTTGTATAAGCACCTATTAGGTTTTAATGTATACTCAAGCACCTATTAGGTTTAGACACCTACTCAAACACCTATCAGGTTCTAACATCTGTTAAAACACTTGTCAAGCTCTAATGCCTACTCAAAAATGTCTAGGATTTTGACACCTACCTACACACACTATTGGTTTCAAATCCTGCTTCAATATGCCCCACACTCTACCACCTACTCAGGCACCCTCTGTATTTCATTAATTTTAAAAACACACTACGAGTTTTACCCACCCTATTTTCACACAAAGTGACATCCTAAAGACCATCAAATTGAAGATAGTGTAGAGTGACACTATTCATTTCAAAATGGAGGAATTTTTGGGATGATATCACTCACCCATGAATCACATCAATCAAAGTGAGAAAGGAAGATCACCTAAAATAATTTTTATCCCATGGTCACATGGGAGTTAAACCCCTAGGCACTTCCTACCAAAAATAACTTAAGTTTTACTCAAAAAGGGTATAAGTTTTGTTGTTTTATAGAATGTTGATTCCAATTTTTTTTTAACAAACCATTTCACACCCAAAAAATTTCAAAATTTTCAATGTGGAGATTGTATTTTTCATCGATAAATTTAAATGTTCATAAATTTTAGTCTCTTTCTCCTCTTGAGGTGTCATTTTTTTAAAAGTATGAATTTTTTTGATCTCTATGGATTGGTAACATTATCATTCCTTGTAAATTTGAACCTCATATATTTAAGTGGGTTACATATTCATAGTCTTTCAACACATGCAAATCAACACATTTTTCGTTTCTATAGTATAGATCTGAGTTCTATTTAGAATCTTATACCATTAAGCTATCACAAGTGGAAAGCCAAAGTGAAAATCCTCTTGAGGACCAAAGGATTACACTATATAATGATGGGTATAAAAAAGAACTGAAACCTAAGGTAGAGAAGGTGAAGTGGTACAAAAAAAGTGATGAGGCTTATGGTAATTTATGCCAATTTTTGTCTCCTAACCTACTGTTTCATATTGAATCTATAACTAATCCTAATGAAGTCTAGATTATATTAGAAAACTCTTTGAGAAGAGATACATAATTAAAGGTCATGAGGTGGAAAATGAACTCATCATTTTGATCCTAGGTGATCTTGATACCTATAAGACTTATTCACAAAGTTTAAATCACTCAGGTTCTAATTGAAACTATGCAGCATTAACAAAAATAATGATCAATTGATCCTTTTCATCATTGCCAAGTTATGATCCAATTATTATATCTTCGTTTCTACCTTCCATGACACCTAGTGTGCCATTTTAGCTACAAGGACTATGTCATTCTCGGATGACTTTATTGCTAACTTAACTCAGGAGCAAGGCAATCTCATTCAAATGGGTACACATAAGTCATCTAAATCACATGCTTTAATTGTGATCCTTGATAAAAAAAGGATTCTATAAATAAGGAGAATAAATAGAATAAAAGGGACCCATAGAAAAGAAAGGGTCATAAATATGATGCTAATTTTAAATCATTAAAAAGAGTCCTCTTTAGAAGGGAAATCAAAATAATGAGAAACTCACAGTGGCTACTTTAAGAAATTTGGGCATGATGAATCCAAATACATGAAGAAGCAAATTGACCAACTAATAAAAATGTTCAAGAATCACAACATCAGTATCCTAGAATATTCTAATTAGATTTCAATTAGCACATGAGTGTTTAAATTCCAAATAAGGGAAAATATAAGTTTAAATCACTTTTTGAAGTTACATGCTAAAATTTCACATGGTTTATTAATTTTAGTGCATCACACCACATGGATTCATCACATGACATGTTCTCATCCTTGGAGCCTTACTTTATGCCTTCCATATTGGTGGGTGATGATACTTCTATATAATTTAGTGGGGGTGCATCTGTTGAAGTGAATTATAGGACAATTCATGATTTTATATGTATTCCATCCTTATCCACTACTCTCCTATATATTTATTGTATCACTCACATTAGTTTAGGAAATATGATTGAGTTTACACCCAATAATATTGTTATAAAGGAATTAGACAATGGATCCATTGTTGCATTTGGTAAATTAGATCACCAATAATAATTATATACTTTATCACATTTTACTCTTGATCAACCCTCTACTTAAATACTCACTCACATAGATGGGGTGAGTAAATTATGCCCTGAATGATTTGGCCATCTCAACTATCACTACCTTAAACAAGACAATCATCAAGACATGGTTTCAAGGTTTTCATGAGTCATGTTTTTTATATATTTTATTAGGTTTTCATACTTGGTAAGTATCCTAAGGAGAAGTATGATAATATAAAATAATTCGAGTTTAATAGATATTGGAGATTGTCCACAATGACATTGTTAGCCCATTTCTAAAACCTTCATTCAATAGGATAAATTACATGCTTACTTTTATCGATGGATTTTTAAGGACTACTTGAGTGTATATTCTTAAGCATAAATGAGAGGTGTTTGATCTTTTCAATACTTCAAGGTGCTTGTATAAAAACAATCAATTAAAGTGAAAAAGATATTATATACCAACAATGGTGGTGAGTATGTTAGTAATGATTTTGATCAATTATGTACATTAGATGGGATTGAACTAAAACATATAGTTCCATATATTCATCAACACAATGGTGTTGAAAAGCACAAGAAAATGTACTTGAATGAAATTTCCAATTTTATGCTACACTCCAAGTCTCTTGTACCTTAGTATTAGGTCATCTACTATGCATGTTATATCTAGAACCCGATTCCTCATAAAGCATTGAATTGAGTCACTCATTTTGAATATTGGATTAGTAAAAAATACACACTAAAACACTTCCAAGTGTTTAAATCTCCTAATATGGCCCACATTATGAAGATGGAATTTAAGGTAATGGAACCTTAGAGTTAGCCTTACATCTTTATTGGATGTTTGGAGGGTGTTAATAGATATAGGATTATCCATCCCACCACTCATGAGTTGTTCTTTGAGAGGAGAATTAACTTTCAAGAAAGCTATCAAGACTCCACACATGACACTCCTCTATTTTCTTTGGTTTCATTGGGATTTGATGATAGTTCTGATGATTCAAATCCACTTGAGTAACTTCTTGATGATCCACATTCTTCTTCTAGTTTTGATGATCAGAGTACTGATGAGGATTACCCTCATTCTTCTCCTAGAATATCTTAAGAGGATGAGGAATATCCTCCTAACTCTTTGATCACTGGTCCTTTTTGGGCTAGATAGACACTATAAAGTGTTAGTCAATGGGTTAAATATATGTTAGACAACATGTAAACCCATTCATAATTCCATAATGCCCCACATGATTTCATTGCATTTGTATCTTATCCATAGTAATTTCACAAGGCATCAGGCACTCCTAAGTGGGATACTGCTTTTGGAGGAGAAACACTTGGGGAAGAAAAATTCTTCAATGTATGTAGATTTACTAGACAAAATTTACATCAGATGGGTTTGTAGACAAGTTCAAATCACATTTGGTAGAAAATGGTTTTTATTATGTACATGGAATTGACTATACTTAGACATTTACCCTAGTTTAAAAAATGAACTCAATCTAACTAAATCTAACCTTGCCACAACACATCACTAGTATGTTCATCAGATGGATGTGAAGAGTGCCTTTCATCATGGTGACCTCAAAGAGGAAATTTATATGGATCAACCACAAAGAGTTATGGAAGATTACTCCTTAGTTTAAAAACTTCAAATATATATATATATATATATATATATATATATTATATATATATATATATCTATGTGTGTGTCTCTCTCTCTCTCTCTCTCTCTCTCTCTCTCTCTCTCTGTGTGTGTGTGTGTGTGTGTGTGTGTGTGTGTGTGTGTGTGTGTGTGTGTGTGTGTGTGTGTGTGTGTGTGTGTGTGTGTGTGTGTGTCTATGTGTGTGTGTGTGTATGTGTGTGTGTGTGTGTGGAATTGAACAATCTCTTCAAGCTTGGGATGATAAGATGGAATACTTTATTATTTCTCTCAGGTTCACCAAATGCCATTCTAATTTGCATGCCTACATTTTATGGAAGGATGAATTGCTATTGATTATATTTATCTATAAGGATGACCTATTAATTATAGGGAGTTCTTCATCCACTAACACATCATTGAAAACTACATTTTTTTATATGTTCTTAGTGACTGACTTGGGCTTATTGCATTACTTCTTTAAGATTAAAATTTATCGGTCTAACTCTAGGATCACTATTACACAATGCAACTATGTTATTGATTTACCTTCATGATTTAGCATGGGTTAATATAATCTAGTTTTGAATCCTTTTATATTTTGTGTGAATCTTAAGGATATTGTTTATCTCTGTTGGTTGATGGTACTTCATATTAACAACTTATTGGTAGTCTCATCTACCTTAAGCACACTAGACATGATATTTCATATGTAGTAGGCATGG
>JARHVA010003252.1:877500-920000 GCA_037957365.1 Torreya grandis
TAGGCCTCTAACTAAGGGACATGTTAATAATGCATATTGTGATTACCATAAATGTGAGGATAATTTTATAAATATATATTTTAGGATAAGAAATAAGATTTAGGATCTCATTGAGGATAAATTATATGTATAATACACAAAATATTTTAATTGCAAATTTTTATATCAAACCATGTGAAAAATCTGAAGTGAATGATATAAAGAATGAGGAAAAATCAATAGCTATTGTAGTGTCATAACCTGCATGCCAACTTGTTTTATCCAATCAATAAAGGAGGTAAATTTAAAAAATATGTGAAATTCATATTGAGATATTAAATAGGTTACTTGAGTGAAAACTTTATATCTTTCCCTCCACAAAATGAGGTTTATATGAGTAGGCCTCTAACTAAGGGACATGTTAATAATGCATATTGTGATTACCATAAATGTGAGGGTAATTTTATAAATATATAATTTAGGATAAGAAATAATATTTAGTATCTAATTTAGGATAATATTATTGTTCTTAACACACCTAATATTTATTTATTACCACAACCTACTGGGAATGAAAATTTGAGTATCTTCTTTTATCTATTTCACAACCATGTGGTAATAGAAACTAAGCCTAATTTTGGGGTGCATATGACGTGTAATACATATTTTATTTTTGTATACATATGGGAATACATTACATGGTATTATTATAACACTTAAAATCACATTGATATAATGAAATGCAATCATATTTGATGATAGTGATATAATGGCATATTATTCTAGTTTCAATTCCTTATTTGTATGTGCATACATTGATTCACAACCTATACATAGTGTTATGGTAGACAATGGTTAAATTAAAATAATTTATAATGTAACACCACTTATTAGTCTTGGATATACATATGAGGATTGGATGGATACAACCATGACAGTTAAAGGATTCAATACAAAGACATATAAAATCTTGGGAGTATTGTTTTACCACTTAGGGTTAGACATATTGTATTTGTAATCCATTATTAGTTTTAAAAGTATATGGGGATTTTAAATGTTATTAGGATTCCATTGGATATGTAATATCCACATATTTCCATATTCAATACATATATGTGTAAATTAAATATAGTGTAACAAGGTTTTTATAGTTTCAAGTATTACAGATGCATATCTTATTCAATTAGAGGCATTTACTTCCCAAAATATAGTATCACAATAGTTAAATATTAATCCTATCCAAGTTCATTATAAATAGAAATTTCAAAGTAATGTAGTTTAATTTCATGGATGAAAAGTGCTTCAACACCCATTACATGGAAGAGTTATTGAAGACTCATGAAAACTATTTAACAAAAGATTTGCAGGGGAGAATAGCCTAATAAAAATATGGATAAACTATTATAAAATAAGAATAATTAAATAATTAAAAATCAAAATATAATCTAATAAAGTCCTTAATTATGAAAATATGCTAAATATAAAAAATAAAATACCAAACCATAATTTTATTACTTAAACATGAATAACTAATAATACTTAGATAATTTAATGATGCACAAGAATATTTTGGAAGTATAGGTGCAAAAATAGTTAGGATGTTGATGAACTTTGATTTGTCATATTCTAGAAATTTTCTCTTTATTAGCCTAGATACTAAGGTCAAAATATGGACACTAACATCAACACTTATGTATAAAAATTGACACTTATGTCCTATATAGAATATAGGTTCCTTTTTGGAATTTTCACATACACATGTTAGGGTTCACTATTATCTTATAAATTATTTTTTTGGATTGTCTGCCTAATTTTTAGATATTAGTGTTAGTACCCTAGGTCCTATGATTAGGGTATTCCACCTTGAAAAATAGGGGTTAGTGAGCTCAAGTTAAGTCAATTTTACCTCAAAGACCCATTTTTACATCACTGCCTACACAACCAATACTCTGAAGATGGCCTAAAAATGATCTAGTTATTACCCTTATGTGGGTTTGTGTGTGGGAAATTATACAATATGCTATATGAAATTACCTATAATAATATAGCTTTCAACTTCAAAAATAATACTCATTATCTTCTCTTTGAATGTTTCATACCTATAAGAATATTCCTATGACTAGTTTTGAAATAAGGAAGAATAAGGCAGTTTTGAAAACTCGAGAGGTGTTCTTTATTAGTATAAGATATATGTATGATTTATTTTTACTTGATATTACTTGATGACAATTAATGGTCTTTGAATTGTATTTATAGCACACCTTTTGTAATCATCTCATGCTATGGTTAATTAAGTCAAATAGGCTAACCCATACATGTCAAAATATTAAAAAATTTAACCATTTGTAGGGTTCATATACTAGTGATAGACCTGGGACCTTAACATCGATGCCGGAGTGTCCTAATATAGATAGTAGTGTATGGGAGGCTAGAAAATTATTAAATATATGTAAATTATAAAATATGATATTAATAAATTTTAATGCATATTATGGAATACATATGATCTGAGTAATCAAAATATTAAGGTTAGACTATAAAATAAGTATTTAGGAACATTGAGATGGTGAAAGAGATCATTTAAATAGCGAGAAGGTCATGAACTGAAAGGTTGAGCCTTGAGTGATGTTTTCAAGTGAAAAAACTATCATATCATGTAAAACCATTCTTATCATGTACATTAACCCCTCCCCCATCCCCCATATCTATTAATACACGAGGATGGAACTATTAGTTTAAAGGAAAATAAATGTGTACCATGGTGTGTATAGCATACCTTTATTTTTATTGAACCCTATTTGAGTTTTTTGTTTGTATATTACCTAAAACCAAGAAAATGTTACAATTTAATTGGTGTATATAATCTAAGAAATTGAATAATTGAAATACGTGAAACAAATGATAGAAAGGAACAAGTACACCATTATGTCAATACAACCATGTTTCCCCTTGTTAATTTTTGTTTGATATTAATGAATCCTCTTTAAAACATTGGGTAAAGGATCACAATTGAAACTTGGAGATGTAAATAGAAAATTTGGAGGGTGATCATACCCCCAATAAAGTAACTTGTGCAAAGGCCATTGGGATAATTGAATATCAATTTCACAACTCAATTGTAAATATAATCTATCCAATCTAGCCAATATTTCCCAAGTTAAATTGTATAATCATATTCACCTACAAAAGTGGATTAGTTCTAAGGATATCAAGGGTTTTGAATATTGATTGTAGTAGTCAAGGGAGCTAATTGTTATAAGCAAATAAAAGTTAAATCAATGCATCTTGGTAAGGTTGGTGCGTAAATATGTATATAATATGAATATATATATATCTATGGTTTAGTGCATTTACATGGCATATTCACTAATAATGTGTCTCAAGCTAAAGTATATGGGTAAGTGCATAAAGTTGGGAGGCCAAAAAGTGGACACTTTTGCATTTAATGTGATTTGAATGTTTTCACATATGCAATTTATAAAAGTATATATGCAGTGTTGGCTCATAGGATTGTGATTCCTAAGCCTAAATTGCATATTTAGTTTCAATTTTTCAAACTACAGATGTGGTTTTAGTTTCTAAAATCAGATACATGGTTTTAGTTTTTAAAATCACGTACATAGTTTTAATTTTTAAAAGTGTAGTTCATTAATCTATACATTGCTTACGTAGTTAAACCTAAACACTAAAACCTAAACCAATTAGCTTCAGAGGACCCAATTTGGACTAAATTGCATCACTAATTTCCCTTATTGACTAATTAGCTCAATTTATGGTGACATTAGGCCTAATTGAGCCCAAAATCACATTATGTAGTCAAAAATAGGTTGAATGAGCTCAAATTAGCCCCAATTACATTTATGATTGGACCTTATACCCTAAAACCTAAACCCTAAACCCTAAATCTTAAACCCTAAACCAATAATTTTAGCTTGAATTAACATCATTTAGAGTAATAATTAGATTTACATGATTAATTTTGCCCAAATCACATCATTTATTACCCAAATTGACTAATTGGCTCAATCTATGATGACATTGGGGATAAATAAGACCAATTTGTTTTTTAGTCATATATAGGTTTATTAAGGTCAAATTGGCCTTACTTACGTTCACAATTAGATCCTATACGCTACACCCTAAACACTAAGACCTAATCCATAAGCCCTAAACCCTAAACCAATTGATTTAACTCTAATAAACATCCTTTAGAGTAAGAATTAGGTTCAAACAACTAAAGTTGGCCTAAATCACATCATTGATTGCCCCAATTGACTAATTAGCTTAATATGTGATGAAATTGGGGTAAATTGAGCCTAAAATCACATTTTGTAGTCAAAAATAGGTTCAACAAGATTAAATTGGCCCTAATTTCCTTCATGATTAGACTTTATACCCTAAATTATAAACCCTATAAATTAAACCCTAAGACTTAAACCCTAAATAGTAAACTTTAAACCTAAAACCAAATAACTTAGCCCTAATTAACATCTTTTAGAGTAAGAATTCGATTCATAGGCTCAACTTGGGCCAAATCACATCATTGATTTTCCCAATTGAGTAATTGACTTAATTTTTGATGATATTGGTAATAATTAAGGCTAAAATCACATTATTTAGTCATGAATAGGTTCAACAATCTTAAATTATCCCCAATTGTCTTCATGATTAGACCCTAAACCCTAAATCCTAAGCCCTAAGTACTAAGTTCTAAACCTAAATATTAAAAACTAAACAAATGTAATTGGGTGTGATTTGAGCTTGGTGAACTTACTTTTGAATAAAAATGTTATTTTTGGCTCAATTAGCCCCAATGTCATGACAAATTAAATATATTAGACAACTAGGGTAGTCAATGATGTGATTTGGGACAAATTAAGCCATGTGAACCTAATTGGTTTAGGGTTTAGAGTTTAGAGTGTATGGTTTTACTATTTAGGGTAATTTTTGTAAGCATTGTATAAATTAAGGAACATGTATGCACTTTTAAAAAATAAAATGTGTACACACTTTTAGAAACTAAAACTGCGTACATGATTTTAAAAACTAAAACCATGTATGTGCTTTTAAAAATTAAAACCACGTATGTGTTTCTAAAAAATAAAATTTTGTACATAATTTAGGATAAAGTTAATATTAAAATATTCCATGTACATGGTAGTTACATATATGCCATTATAACTTTTGAAATTTCAAAGACATGCCTCGCGGCTCAGGAATGGATTGGATTCCCAAGCCTAAGGGATGGATCTATAAACACACAGTTGAATGATTTTTTTTGGATAAAAATAATAATATATAACTTATTCCATATTAATCATTTTGAATTTTATTGAAAATTTTCCTAAAACTATGAGTACAACAATCAGCACACTTTTCTATTTATAAGTATATATATATATATAGATACATTTATATTTTTATTATTTTAAGGTTTTTATATATATTTATTTCTAGGTATGTATTCATATACAGATATATGCCAAAATTATGCATGTTCATCTTTGTTTTGTATCTTTCTATTTTTTGTTTCAAACCAATTTTTTTTATATAGTTGTAAACTAGACCTAGTTTTATACACATTCAACAAAAAAAATTATTTTTCAATATTTTTTGAGGTAGTTCGGGGGGATGCATGGTCATATATACATTATTGATCATATTTTAGGGTCTATTGAATTGTGAAATTAGTAAAATATAAATTCATTAATTAAATTTAAGAAAATATAGATTGCAAACTATATCATCTTGTTTAATTGTTACATATCAATTTCTCACTAAGTTGATTTACCTAATTATCTGTGGATTATTATGGTTGTTAAATTAATTAATTATTATTTAACTATGTTATAAGTCATATGCTATTATGGTAAACTTGTATGTTACTTTGATTTTATGATTTTATTGATATGAGTTAGCTATATTATAGATTATTTACATTATGAATATTTTAATTGTTGTTACAATAATGTTTTATGATATACATCATGATGTAATGGGCTAACTACCTTGTTCTTTTCAGTTGGATGTAGGAATGTTTCATCCATTAGACTATTATGGAGGGAGATCATCATCATAGAGGATGACATATAGAGAGGTATTGAGGCTGGCAGAGGAATGTCTAAAACCCATGCACACACCAAATTATATAGTAGATGTATATGCATTATGTGGATTATTAATGTTACTACATTTTAGAGTTATTTGCAATTAGATAATTTTATTTTGTATGTTAGTAAGTTTTAGTTTAGTTTAATAATTATATGTGGAATAAATCATGTGTGATTGCATTATGGATATTATACATAGATTTAGTGAATAATGTTTTTGTATGATTATGTTGTGATTTGAATTTTTGATTGTTAATGCTTATGTAAATGTAAATTTTCATGTATACTCCATGGTTACTATTATATATAGACTAACCATGATGTCTTCATAATGTTTAGAACATTACCTAGTTATCTTTATGATATTCAAGAATAACATTATATGGCTTAATTCCTTAATATGTGAAGACAAAAAAAGACATAGATAGTCTATATAATCAAGTAATAACACAATGATTATGTTGTTATAATATTATTGATATTTTTATTCCAAGAATATCATAACATTTGATACCTAAAGGGAGACCCCCTCATTTTTTGAAAAGTCCATTGAAAACACCAAAAACCCATTTTCCCCCTTTACATTGCAAAATTGAGAACTCTAAGTGTAATTTGTAAATTTCTTCATGGGTTCTAGATCCCAAAAATAAACTAAACTTCCTAATTGGTAGAATCTACAACTCGACATGCAATTTACAATTTACAATATTGACAAAGGCATACTAAGTCTCGAATCTACCAAACCTTTTAACCTATGAAATCCAAAACTCTATACGTAATTCATAATTTGAAAAATTAAAAATTACATGGCGATCTTTGGATCCCACAAAATCCAAACACCCCTTCTTGTGGGATCTAAAACTTTTACATGTAATTTGACAATTTTCAAACTGCTTCTTGGGTTCTGCCTCCCACTAACCATCTAAGCCACAAGATCTAGAACTCCAAGTGCAATTTACAAGTTGAAAAACCTAAAAAATGCACCATGGGTTCTTCCTTCCACCGTTCAAACAAATGAAACACTCCAACCCTACAAACATGGGACTTGATTCAAGCACCTCCTAGTTTTTCCACCAACCACCATTAGACTACATTAATTTCAAGGGGTTTCTATTTAAACTAAGCATTTTAAGGATTTATTATCATTTTTTTAAATTATTAATTGTGTTTTTCAAGCTTTGAGGACCTTTGTGATGCTAGAAGCCCTTGATCTATGTGTAAACAACTACCTACTAGTCGATGCCACATCTATAAATCTTAATTGCCACATCAATTTTGCCATTCCATGGTATTTACCTTATATTTTTTCCTTTA
This sequence comes from Torreya grandis, assembly GCA_037957365.1. NCBI lineage: Eukaryota > Viridiplantae > Streptophyta > Pinopsida > Cupressales > Taxaceae > Torreya > Torreya grandis. The sequence continues at coordinate 884,904 of JARHVA010003252.1, forward strand.
TTCCTAAGATTTTAAGCTTTTCAAATTTATTTCCATTTATATGAAAATATTTCAAGTAATTTTTTTATGGTTTTATTTATTTTCTTTGGAATCATTTAAAGATTATTTTAGTTTAGGTGTTGGTAGAAATTATTGCTTGACTAGTCATTTTTTAAAAAAAATGTAGTCAAAAGTTTAAGGTTTTCTAGGATTTTTTTTCCTAGAGTTTCATTATGAGGGTTTATAATTTACCCTAAAATGGTCATCATCAAAGGTCTTGAGTTTTCCTTCCTAATTTCATAGTTAGAATCTAGGTTTTCACCTAGCCAGGTAAATATTCCATAAGCATATTCCTCATTTAAAACCTAATGAATATTCCCTAAAGATACCTCCAAGGTCCCTAAAGACATTATACTTAACTCAAGAATCTAAAATTTCCATGGGTTTTACCATTTCCCCAAGAACCTAACATCTTTGTAAAGTTCCAAGTCCTCATGGACAGTGGACCCACTTTGAACACTTCTCGATCCCCATGAGAATCTACATTACTTTCAGCACCTTCCATCTCTATTAGAGATCTAACTTGCACCAAACACATCTTAGCTCTGTGTAATTTTCACCTTCTTTAAGCACATCCTAGTTTAATAGGAACTTTTATCTACATAGAACCCCTTCCATCTTTGTTGAAGATTTTACTTGCTTAAAACACCTGCAAACCCCACCAGCTTTCACAATTGATTTCTCACAAGTAGTAAATCCAATTTCCATGTATCCAAAGGAAATTAAGTTTAAATATAAATGCTCTTGGAGTAACCCTCAATTTGGAATCTAATATGGCAAAAATAATAGATACTAATTTGGGTCATACTGACCTAGAAGACTTTTGGACCAGAATAGGTGTAGAGTTTAAGAATGATTAGATCTAGAGTATTTATGAATTTGTCTTACAATAAGCTACAAACTTCCCGTTATCTATCAAAAATACTATGTTGGTGCTCACACTATCTAAGCACTATGATCCTAATAGAAGAGAGGTCTTTAATGAATGAGGAGAGAGGATTCTAAATCTAGACCGCGACTACATTGATTCAATATTTGCAATCCTATAATTTAAGAGTTATCTTGAAATAAATCCACATACATCCACACAATTATTTGAATACAAAGAGATGGGTTGTAGAAGATGATCAAAAAATAGTGTCTTAAGTCCCTAAAGGTCACTTACACTAGATTATGAAAGACCTTGTATAGGGTTGATTTCATTAACGAGGTGGGAGATATTATTATATTATTGTAGAGAATCACTGACACTCCTAATGCCAAGAGTTTCTAGGAATGGATGTACCAATACATCAAGATCATATAAAAAAATGTCCAATACATTTAATAGGATCAATTATTAAGTGATTCCATCAACAATAAATTATTAGAGGTTCAAATAACTCCCGAGTTTTATATGATTTCTTACCTTGTCTACATTTTGGCCAAAGGAAGATCTTTCCCTAACCTCAACACAATCCCTAAAGAAATTAATAGAGTATATAACTACTATCCTAACCTCACATTAAAGTCAAGTAGATAGCATTTAAAGAGGGTAAATGATGCTTTCATCTATTATATCGTTACCATGTTTGATAAATAACTAGGGAAAACAAGTTTCTCATTAGTAGCAATTAAGGAAATTAGAAAATGGGGCTCATACTTTATTTAATTCCCATATACTCCTATATTTGAGAAACAAGTTTTAGTGGATACCGATATACCCTTCCTATATATTTTAATGACAAATGGGCACTAATGGAGTTGGTTAGGAAACTTGTAGATATCCATAAGATCCTTTCCAATAGGCATAAGGTAGGAATTAATTTCCCAATTTATATTGGTAGATACACATGTCCCTCCCTAATTAAGGCCAAATGTGTTGAAACTTATATTTGCCAAATGACTTTAAAGACCTTAGAGTCTAGGCCATTATTTTATGTCTACAGTAAGATATCCAGTATACTAGCACTTACAACATATGCTTATGTCCTATATTATGAAGATTATTAGGAATACTATGAGGATGAGGAGAGAGTTAGAATGAGGTATTATTCTAGAATGACCCTATAGTCAGATCGAGGATTATGATTTGGCACCAGTCCCTAATGATTTAGTAGATGATGAGACTAATGTGGACCCAATTTATCATAATCATATCATCACACTACCCTTACCACCAGTAAGGTGGTCAACTCTTGAATCATTTTCTCTATTTTATAGAATAATAGGTTTGATTAACAAAACAATAAATTATTTGAGGAGAAAGGGGGTACAAGTAATGAGAGAAAAAAAAGATTTAGAGAGAATATTTTAAAGATTAAAGTAGGAGGTATTTATATATCAAAATATGGTCCAAGTGGAACAATAGGATAATCATCAGAGGAGTCAGAGAAGAAGAAGAAAAAAGAAAAAACTAAAGCTAAAAAGGGGAAAGCAAGTAAGGATGGGGTAGTTGCAAAATAATTGATGGAAATTTCATCTAAAGACACAGTAGCATCAAGAGCTTTTATATCTTCTATTCTCATATGCATCATAGTAATAACTTTAATTTCCATTATTCTACCTCCTCTTATGTATATCATTTTGAAGGATCCAATACCTCCACCTATTATCTCCACTTCTCCAATATCACAAGTCTCCATTCCACCTCTTGTTTCCACTCCTCTCGAGTCCATACTTTCCACTCCACCCATTATTCCCACCACATTACCTACCATAATAAGACAAATAAACCCACTATATTAAATTCAAGTGGACACTCAAGGTTCCCCATTGGTGGATTCTCAAAATTACACTCCACTTTCACTTTCTCCTATTTCACCTTCCCCTTTCATTACACCATCTTTCCATTCAATTCATAATTCCTTCCCTTCCATCACCATTGATTTCCAACACAACTCAACAATACAAATACACATACTTAATCATCCTAACTCTCAGTCCCATAGGCCACCCCAATTCTTAGTTTATGTACTATTTCTCTTTCATCCCCATTCACTTTACTTACATCACCAACCCTGAGTGGTCTTAGACATCTGATTGATTCATTTAATGAGTTGTCTTCCACCCTCCCACTAATTCCCAAATTCATAATATTTGTGTCTATTCCATCTTATACTTCCCTAATAGACACAACTATTTCCATTTCCCTCACCTCTTCCACTTCCACTATTTACATAATGCCTTTAGTTGAGATTAGGGAGACTCATGTTCTTGATGTCAATATAGATTTACAATATATTGATGGGAATGAAATTTCATAGGCATCTCTTGACTGATTAATAACAACATCTACATAGGAGTCTAAAGTTATCACAATGTCTAATAGTACAACAACATCAGCTATTGATTATTTCGTGATAATGAATAAGCAACCATATGTTATCCCTAGTTGGCTAGCACAATCATTGGGGAAAAAGAGAAAATAAATGATTGAGCCCAACACATTGTACTTTGGTCTATAAGAGATCAATAAGAAATAAAAACCTATTACCAAAACCTTTTTTTAGGATATTTAGTGATGACAAAGGGGAGAGGTATGTTGAAATTGTAGTTCTCCCACTAGACAAATCAAAAGAAAATCTTGTGGTGGGAGATTATCAGATTTCCAAGATCTACCTTCGATGAACAACAAGAGAGGGGTTCAAAACATGATGTGAAATCTATCATCAAATCCATCTTTGAAAGAATTGATCATGATAAAACCATCAAGGATTAATTAATAAATAGTGGATCAACTTACAACTGCATTAAACTAGTTCTTAGAGCCCAGTAGATCATCAAAACAACCATAGTCAATGTAGCTAAACAATCAAATTCTAGATCAAGCTATAATTTATTTGATTCAAGAGATTTATCATATAGGAAGGGACACCAAAGAATGGTAAGATGAAATCATTTCTAAGGGTAGTAATTTTATTTCTATAATAATGGACCAATATGAAATAATCAAAGAGAGAAAGAATATCTTGATAGAACAAGTCAATAAATATGAAGGAAAAATTTAAAACCTTGATTTTATGTTATCTCAAACAAAAAAATTTGAATTCAATTGATATGGATACCCTCATTGCTAAGAATATACTACATAATGATGCCAAGCATGAGAAATTACATAGAACAACTTAGTTTCAGATAAAGATACTCATATAATCTACTCACAAGGCTAAGGTGGCACATGAAAAAACTATTGATATGTTGTACAACATTGAAGGAATGATGAATATGATGTCATGCCAACTAGTAAATGACATAGAGAACATATTTTAGGTAAAATAAGTTCATAATAAGTTCAAGGAAGTGGTTAAAAAAGAATATGAAAAGACTACAGTCTTCACCCTGAGTTCTATCCACAGGTTTATCAGGTACAAAAGAGCAATAGATAAGGTACGAATAGAAATTAAAGGAATTAAGACTTTTAGGAAGGAATTTTTTGATATTCAAGTAGATTGTGTAGCCTCTCAACTCTATTCTTGTGGACCAGATGAAGAAAGAATATAGGAAATTTTCAAGGAATTTAATGCATATGTTGAAAAACTGTAGGCTACGAAAGACAAGTAGAGGAAAATTTGGATAATGATTGATCCATTTTTTTAAAAATATTTCCACTTGATCTAATTTCATTTGAAAAAACATGGTAATTTATATATTTTCAAAGTAAAACTATCTTTTATAACTCTTTTTGAGAAAGGGAAACATGTATTTTACAATATATTTTTGACAAAGTAAAAGTTTTAAAAGTAAATTGTAAATTAAAATTTATATTTTTCCAACTTATAAATTGATAAAAAGTGTAAAATCATGTATTTAAAATTACAAAGTTCATTTTGACAAAGTGCTATGACTTAAAATTTGTAAAAGTGTCACTTATGTTTTGCATGTTAAGGTTTTGTAAAGGTGACTTTAGTTATATTTTTGAAACTCAAGATTTGTTTTGGGCACAACCATATGCATGAGGAGATATTTTTAGATAAATGAATATGAAGGAGAATTACATGGATATATTTTAGTTCCATCCACACCATTCCAATCTAAATACCATGCCTAGCTCTTGCATGCTATTTTCCAAGCCATCTTAAAACTTAAAGATGCTAAAAATAGAAGACCTCACCTTATTTTTCATGAAGTTTTAGATCTAAATGGTTATATTTAATAGGCATTCAAGTTTTGATAACTACATCTCATCTTTGAGATATTTTTGTATAAATATGGGTAGACCCCATGGCCCAATCTATCTTTTTACTGTAGTGATATGTTTATGCATTTTTAATGTATTATCTACAATTTGTAACCTTTGAACAAAAATAAATTGAAGATTTACCTTTATCATCTAAAAAATCCTTGTGTATGTAGGTTTATTTAGGTATTTTTGGATATTACGCTTCTTGTTTTAGTCACAAAAAATCTTTTGTGGTATTTTACCCTTCTGAAATATTGTTTGATGAAAATAAGTGAATCTTGTCCCTTCTATGAGAATAGAAAATATTACCTTTGATTTCTCATTTGCATGAGTCTGTGCTTAAAAAAATCTCAGTTGATTTCCTATTTTATTGTGTTTATCAAGCATGCATTAAGACCCACTAAAATATTTGGTGCAACGACCATTTTAGTTTTATCAAAAGTTTCATTTTGTACCCTTTTCCCAGTCAAAATTTAGTTTTAGATAAATAACACTAAAAAAGAGGAAAATTTCTATAGAAATGGTATATTATCAATTGCATCATATTTAGTGAAAGGAATCCAAATTTATTTGGAGGTTAACCTCAATTTTCCAAAGTACCACGGATTGGAGGTTTTCCCATTACATCATTAGGTATTGCATAGTGAGTTATTCTACATCAAAGAACAAGTGAAAAACCTATGTGATAATTGTTTTTGACATGCCAGTGGGACACAAAAATTATAAATAAATTGGTGTTATTCTTGGTCAAAGTTTCACTAGCTTTGGACACACTCCAAAAGCACCTAGTGACTCCACTGGTTTATGATTTCAATAATTCAAGGGTTATGTATGCCAAGTTGACAAACAAGATCAACTATAAAAGATAAAAGGCTGATTTTTTAGAATTTTTATTTCCACTTTAAAAAAGACTAAAATTAGTTGTACCTCATTATAGAATATATATGACAAATTTATTTTCATCCTCTAGAAGTAATCCTACTCTAATCAGTTTTATTCCTCATACAATGGCCAAAAATTTTGTAGCCTTCAATGGGGTCACCCCTCTCCAGTTGGCTCAATATGATGATATACCAACCTTAGCCATAAAAAACCTATCATATTTCATTGTCAACACTTCCACTACTCATATGGAGCACATATAATATATTGCCAATCTATGTACAATCCACAATATGGTATAAGAGAATGTTGCAATCAGACTCCTAATATCCTCTTTCAAGGGTAAAACCTTGTATTGGTATAAAAGTCTCACTCCTAAATCTATTTGAGTTTGGAATGATTTAGACACTATGCTATGTTATTAATTAAAAGATAAGAGTGACCACCTTTCTTTTGTTTAACAATTGACTGCCATTCAATGGGCTTGTCATGAGCTCATGACCGATTTCAATTTTTATTTCTAGAAGACATGGAATAGAATTTTAGCACTATTCAAGACAAATATAAATAATGATTACCTATATTATTTGAGAGCCCTAAATAGTGATAAATCTATTGTTATTTATTCTATGGGTGGTACCACACTCCTTGACACTTATGAAATTGTGATAAGGGCATAAAATTATTTAATCCAAGCTAGAAAAATTACCCCAATACCTCCAATGTCTCTATTTATAGAAATAGATCCTAAAATTCCTAAAATTTCTCTAATTCCCACTATGAACAAGGTATCAACTTTGATCCCCACTCATATGTATGAACTATATGAGGTTAAGTCACTACTTAAGAGTTTTGGCAATGAGTTAATATCAATGAAGAGGCAACAATCTTAAAATTATAAACCTTACCATCAAGCTAACCTAACATACAAACACAATAAGTAGACATATTAGGGAGATAGGTAGCAATACCAAGGCAATTAGCAGTTATAAGGCCAAATTGCACAACCAAAACCCTCAAATGTCCATTCCTTACCTACACCAAATACTTCCAAAGCTATTATACCTATTCAAAATAACTTGGTCCAAGACTATGAGTGGTGTTATCCTTGTTCAAATCCAAAAAATTAGAATAATTATCCCAATGACATCATTAGTCAAGCTTTGATGGTGTAAAGCATGATAAGTACATAGGGACAATATAAAGAATCCACTTCCCAATAAGCAGACACAAAAACTTGCTCAAGGAGAGACTAATCTTTTGAAATGGTAAGAGGAAGACTTTGTTTAGGTAAATCAAGAGGAGGAATTTTTCAATGGTGGATGTTTAGTGGCAGCTAATACATGATCAAATAAAATAGCAATCGAGAGTGATTGTCCCCCCAGGGTAGAATAAGATTCAACTTCTAAAGTTTTACCAGAGCTTGCAAAGAACAACACAGTACAAAGGCCACCCTTTATACCTATTAGCCAACCCAAATTTCAAGTACCTACTCCAAATATTTTGAAAGAAGATATAATTCCAACAAATGCATAAGCAAAGGTTAGTAATATCCCTTTCAACATCATTAAGAAAATGAAGAGACTAATCTGAGTGTTACTATGTGGGATGAACTATATATACTAGCATAAACAAATTTACAAGAGACTTTGAAGAATTTACAAATAGAAGATAATGATCCAACCAAAGGGGCCTAATACTAAAATTAATCTATGTCAACCAAAAATTGTAGCTAAGATGGGAAAAAGTTATAAACCTCCCCCTTTCTATCTATCACTAAGAGTTGGGAAGCATCTAGTTCATAATTTCATGGTTGATTTAGGGGCTAGTAGTTCTATTATGCCCAAAAAGATACCTAATGTTCTTGACATAAAATATATACCTATGAATAAGGGATTGGTTTACTTGGATGGGTCTACTATTCATATAGTATGAATAATAAAATATTTAAATCTCACAATCCATGCTTGTTCAAGTTTGTCAATCTCTCAAGATATCTTAGTTATTGATCTCCCCCTTATTTTTCCATTTGCCTTTCATGAGATTTTACTATAAAAATGGGAGGATATTTATCTAAGGATTGGTCTCACATGTTGCTTAGGATGATGTATCAAAATATAGTAAAAATAAGAACTGAGCCAATAGATAAGGACAATATTGAACCATACACTCCTCCCCCCATGGATATAAATTTTATATTACAAGATCAAGAGGAGTAAACTAATCATGAAGATACAACCATCATAGAATATATTCTAGATATTCTCTTAGATGAATGGGGATCAGATTTACAGTTTGATCCTTATGATTATGTACAAGAAATTGGGCTGGGTACATACTGCATACATGAGAATGTTTCAATTATTCATAATAGTCCAAAACTAGCTAAAGATCTTTAAGGTATACGGTAATTATTATTCGATAGTTTGATAAGTAGATATGGAGTGGGTGCAAGTGTCATCTTGATCTCTCCCTAAAAGGAGAGATATTTATATACTTTCATATTTTAAATTAGCTGCACTAACAATGTAGATGAATATGAGGCTTTGATTCAATGACTATAGTTGGCTAAAGAGAGGGATATAATCCTTAGAAATATTTGGTGATAGTGAGTTGATTATTCACCAAGTAAGATATAGAATCATGCCTAATAATAATTTATTGAGATCTTATAAGCACAGGGTTTGGGACCTATTTGAATATTTCACTACTTTAAATATTCAAGTAGCACCAAGATCACATAACAAATATGCTAATTGTATGGCCTCAGTGGGATCCCCATATAATTTACTCGAGGAAATAAACAAAGAAAATATCCATCATGTAAAATTAGTAGTAAGACCATCTATTCTTGACAATGTCACTAATTGGCAATTCTTTGATAATGATCAACAAATTATAAACTTCTTGAGAGAAGAAGGTGAATTCTTAGATAGGAACCAACCAGAGCTCCAAGATCAATATGGGGAATATCATCTAGATAGAGACAAAAAAGATACCTATGGGTATTTTTATGGTGGAGAACATCTTGAATTGAATGACCAACTAAAAGGTGAGAATAAAAACTTTTTGGTTAATGAAGAAGACTATGAGTTGATCTTAATTTTGGAAGGAAAAAATCTAAATCTAGGAAAGGTATGTGATGACTTTGAGAAGCAAAATTTTATTAAACTATGATAATAATTTGACAATAACTTCACTTAGAGTTATCATGATCTAAGAGGGTTTGACCCTAGTTTAGGCTAGCATAGAATAGACATGGATCCAAACACTAAGCTTGTTAGATAGAAGTAGATGCCAATTAATCCAAAAATAGAACCCCTAATGAAAAATGAGCTCTATAAATTGATAGAAGCTAGTATAATATTTCTAATTAAGCACTCATCTTGGGTTTTCAATATAGTCATTGTTAGAAATAAAAATGGTGAAATTAGGCTATATGTGGATTTTAGAGATCTAAACAAAGTGTCTCTAAAGGACCATTATACCATCCCATCCATGGAGCAATTTTTTATAGACTATAGTATGATATGAAAGGTTTTCCCTTTTAGATGGTTATTCTGAATATAACCAAATATTGGTATAAGAGTCAAACCAACACAAAATTGCCTTCACCAAAAAATGGGGCATGTATGTATACATAAATATGCCTTTTAATTTGACTAATGTTAGGTTAAAATTTTAGAGAGACATGGATATAGCATTTAGATGTTTGATAAATGAAATGATCCTATTATATCTGGATAATATCATGATCTACTTGAAGCATGTTGAAGCACACATGTACCTTCTTAGATTTTTTTTCAAAAGGTGTAGAGAATTTGGGGTTTCCCTCAATTTGAAGAAGTGTGTTTTCATAGTTCACGAAGGGAAACTAGTAGGACACATGGTATCAAAGGAGGGTCTTACAATAGACCCCAAAAGAGTTAGTGTTATATTTACATTATCACTACCAAGCCATAAGAAAGGACTTCAGAGTTTCCTTGGAAAGATTAATTTTGTGAGAAGATTTGTTCCAAATTTTGCCTCTCTAGTAAAAACCCTCATTATAATGCTTAAGAAGGGTACCATTTTCAGCTAGACACCAAATGGAAGAGACAACTTTTAGGCTATCAAACAAGTTATTTCTCAAGCTCCCACCTTGGTCAAACCAAACTATGAGAAAGACTTTATTATCTATGCATTCATATGGGAAGGAAACATATCAACCATTCTGACTCAATACAATCAAGAATAATTAGAGAAATATATATCTTTCTTCAGCCAATCTTTGAAAGGTTATAAGGAAAATTATAGTTTTTTGGAGAAATATGTATATGTCATAATTAAGGCTCTCAAGGAATTTAGGCATATGCTTTCCAATAATAAGATTCATATGATGGTGATTCAACCAAGTGTTAAAGAGTTTCTACTCAGTCAGGAGATAAATGAAAAGCGAGCAAGATAGATCGCCAAGGTCATGGAGTATGACGTAGACATCAAAGTTACCAAGCTCGTAAGAGGAAACTATTTGTGTGAATAAATGGCTTTCTATATTATAAATATTGAATCAATGCCTATAGTAGTATATGCTCAAAATACACCTTAGCCAGCTAACCCACCTATTTTCAATAGATGAATCCAAGACATGACCAACTTCTTATAGATATGTGAGTACTTGTATGATCTTCAATAGTATAAGAAAAGGTATTATAGACTCCAATCCATTCCTTGTATCCCTATTTATAAAGGATATGAGAGGAGTTATGTTAAGATATATTGAGCATGATCAAGCTCCTAAGATACTCAAATAATATCATGATGGCCAATCAAGAAGACATTTCTTTGAAAGGACCACAACCATCAAGATAGTGAGAGGAGGCTATTAATGGATTGAATTATTAAAAGATGCTCACCAATGGGTAAATAACTATGAAAAGTGTGCTTACTTCACCATGAAGTAAAAGTTAGTAGCCTTTCCTCTTAGTCCCATTCAATCAGATCAACCATTTTCTCAATGGGGATTAGATTTCATAGGCATGATCAATCCACCATCAAGTATAGGACAGAAGCGGGTACTTACAACAACAAATTATTTCACATGATGGACTGAAGTACTTGTACTAAAAGATGTTATGGAGGCATCTATTCTAGATTTCATGGATATTATTGTGTCAATCTTTAGTGTATCTCACACCATTATTTTTGATAATATTAAAGAATTCATGGGCACTTCGGTGAGTGAATAAGATGTCAAGCATAGTGTGTATCTAAGTGATTGTTTTAATTATTACCCTTAGGGTAATGTATTGGATAGTTCAACCAACAATAACCTTATCAAAATTATCAAAAGAACTATGGAAGACAACCAAAGAACTTGGCACACAAAACTTAAATCAGCACTATGGGCTAATAGGATCACTCCTAAATGATCCATTGGTAATTCCCATTTCATGTTGGTATACAGAAGAGAAGATCAAGTCCTAATATTAATTGAGATACCATCTATAGAGTTCAATCACCAATTGGGTTTGATCGATAATGATGTAATGATAGTAATATTAACTAAACTCATAGAACTCAAAGAAATTAGGAACCAATTAATGAATGTCTTGAAATCTAATCAGGCTCAAACAAAGAATAATCTTGACAAAAGAGCATCTAAAAGGATCTTCAACAAAGGAGATATGGTTCTCAAATGGGATGCAGACAAAGTTAAACTAGGCAAACACACCAAATTTGATGCAATATGGAGTGATTCAATATCATTATTCAGTGTAAAGGAGCCAATGTATTTCATCTCTCCAATCTTGATGGATCAACAATGCCTATCCCAGTCAATGGGATATACATCAAAGCATGATTTTGAGGTAGGAATTCATTCCAAGAAATTAAATTTTTTGTATATAGTATGGTTAGTTGTGTTTTCAATAAGAGATTATGCATAGGTCAACTTATTAGGAATTTTAGTATCCTTAATTGTGTTGTTGTTTTTCCTATGTTGTTTGTCTATCTTTTCTTATTTTGTTATGTCTAGGCAAATATCAATCATTTGTCCCTAGGTTAGAGTTTGTAAAGCCAAATTGACTCCATGCCCAATGTTCCAAAAAGGCTACTGGATGAAAATTGATTGGCAGGCAATCACCCTACAAAGGTCACCAAAAATATTGATATTTTTACCCCAAAAATATCATAAATTTGATACCTAAAGGGAGACCCCCTTCATTTTTTGGAAAGTCCCTTAAAACCAAGAAAAACCCATTTCCCCCCTTTGCATCACAAAATACAAAACACTAGATTAAATTTACAAATTTGTAAATTACTTTATGGGTTCCAGATCCCATAAAGCAACTAGCCTTCCTAACTGACATAATCTAGAACTCAACATGTAAATTTCAATTTACAATATTGAAAAATGCATGTTGAGTCCTAAATCCCATGAACCTTTTAACCAATGGATTCTATAACTTGACACATAATTCATAATTTTTTAAATTGCAAATTGTGTCTCAAGCTTTAGATCCCATGAAAATCAAACACCCCTTCCCATAGGATCCAAAACTTGACATGTAATTTACAAAATTTCAAATTGTTCCTTGGTTTCTACCTCATGTCAACCATCCAATCCATACGATCTATAACTCCAGGTGTAATTTACAATTTGAAAAAATTCCAAAATGCACTATGGGTTCTGCCTTCCACGATTCAAATAAATCAAACTCTCCAACCCCACAAACATGGGACTTACTTCAAGCACCTCCTAGTTCCACCACCAACCACCACTAGACTATATTAATTATAGGGGTTTATATTTTAACTAAGAATTTTAGGGATTTATTATCATTTGTTTAAATTTCTAATTGATTTTTTCAATCTTTAATGACCTTTACCATGTGAGAGACCCTTGAACTACGTGCAAGCAAGTACCTTGTAGTCATTACCACGTCTATAAATCTCAATTGCCACATCATTTTTTCCCTTGCACAATATTTACCTTATATTTATGCCATTATTCCTAAGATTTAAAGATTTTTAAAGTTATTTCCATTTCTAAAAAAATATTTTACATACTTTTTTTAGGGTTTTAGTTGTTTTATTTTGTATCATTTAAAGGTTCTCTGAGGTTAGGCATTGGTAGAAATTATTTCTTGATTAGTCATTTTGTTTTAAATTATAGTCAAAAGTTTAGGGTTTTATAGTTTTTTTCCCAAGAGTTTCATCATGAGGGTTTTGGATTTCCCCCAAAATGGTCATAATCAAATGTCTTTAGTTTTCCCTCCTAATTTCAAAATTGAAATCTAGGTTTTTACCTAGCCAACAAAATATTCCATAAGCATATTTCTCATTTAAAATATAGTGAATATTACTTGTATATAACTCCAAGGTCACTATATACATTATACTTGACTCAAGAACGTAAAATTTCCATGGGTTTTACCGTTGTCCCAAGCACCTAACATCTCCGCAAAGTTCCAAGTCCTCGTAGATAGTGGACCTGATTTGAACACTTCACATGCCTACAAGAATCCACATTGATTCTAACACCTTTCATCTTTGTCAAATATCTAAATTACAATGAACTCATCCTATCTCCATGGAATTTTCACCTACTTTAGTCACTTTTGAGTCCCACTAGAACTTTTATTTGCATAGAACCCCTAACATCTCTATCATAGATTTCACTTACTTAGAACACCTACAAACCCTACCAACTTTCATAGTTGGTTTCTCATAAGTATTAAATATATTTTCCATGTCTCCAAGGGAAATGGAGTTCAAATCCAAAGGCTCTAGATTGACCCTTAGTTTAGAATCTAATAGGCATAAATAACAGATACTAATTTGGGTCATATTGACTTAGGAGACTTTTGGACCAAAATAGGTGTAGAGTTTAAGAATGATTTGATCCATATTATTTATGAATCTTGCTTACCACAAGCTTCAACCTTCGCATTATCTGTCTAAAGTCTTGAGTTGGTGCTCACACTAGCCTAACACTATAATCTTGATAGAAGAGAGGTATTGAATGAATAAGGAGAGATGATTCTAAATCTAGGCCCTGACTACATTGATTTAGTATTTGCAATTCCAAAATTTGAAAGTTATCTTTATATAAATTGATAGACATCCACACAATTCTTTGAAGACAAAAGAGATGGGTGCCAAAAGATGATTAAAAAATAGTAGCTTAAGTCCCCTAAGGCCACCTCCACTAGATTACCAAATACTTTGTGTAGGGTTAATTTCATTGATGAGGAAGGAGATATTATTATATTGTTCCAAGGAATCACCGATAGTCCTGATGCAAAGAGTTTCCAAGAATGGATGTACCAATACATCTGGGTCATCTAACAAAATATCTAATATATTCATTGGGATTGATTAATAAGTGATTTCCTCCACAAGCAATTGTTGGAGGTTCAAACAACTAGCAATTTTTATATGATATCTTGCCTTGTATATATTTTGGCCAATGGAATATCTTTCTCAGGCCTCAACATAGTTCTTGGAGAAATTAACAAAGTATATAAATACTTTCCTAACCTCACATTGGAGTCCAATATACAAAATTTCAATAGGGTAAATGATGCTTTAATTTATTGTATCATTACCATATTTTATAAAGAACTAGGGAGAATAAGGTTCTCATCAATAAAAAAATGAGGAGATTAGCAAATAGGGCTCATACTTTATTTAGTTCCCCACCTACCCTATATCAGAGTAGTAGGTTTTAGTGGCTGCCCATATACCCTTCCTAGATATGTTAGTGACAAATGAACAATAATGGATATGGTTAGGTAACTTGTAGAAACCCATAAGCTCCTTTCTAGTAGGCATAAGGTGGGAATTCATTTCACAATTTCTATTGGTAGATATACATGTCCCTCCCTCCTCAAGGCCAAATCTACTAAGACTAAAATGATCCAAATAAATTTAAAGACCTTGGAGTCCTAGCCATTTTTTTATGTCTATCAGAAGATCAGCAATATATTAGGACTTGTAACATATGATCACATCCCATATTACAAAGACTATTGGGAGGGCTGTGAGGATGGGTCAAAATGAGGGATTATTCTAGAATGACCATAAAACAGATCATGGATTATGATTTGGCACTAGTCCTTGATTACTTAGTTGATGATGAGTCCAATGTGAACCCAATTTATTAAATGAAAATCATCACACAACCCTTACCACTAATGAGGTGGCTAGCTTCTGAATCCTTTTCACTATTTGATAGAATAATAGTTGTCATTAATAGAATAATAAATTGAAGAATTGAATTTCTTGTCTCACAAATCCTTGTGTATATAGGGTTTTTTGGGTATTTATGGATATTACACTTCTTATTTTAGTCATAATAAATGATTTTGTGTTCTTTTACCCTTATGAAATATTTTTCAATGAAAATAATTGAGTCTTGTCCCTTTTATGAGAACAACAAATATTGCCTTGATTTGTCATTTGAATGAGTTTGTCCTTAAACAAATATCAATTGATTTCCTATTCTATTGTATTTATCAAGAAAGCATTAATACCCACTAATACTATTTGGTGTAATCACCTTTTTAGTTTTCATAAAATTTTCATTCTTTACACTTTTCCCAGTCAAAATTTAGTTTAGGAGAAAGAATACTAAAAAATAGTAAAATTTTTGTACAACTGGTATCTTATCAGTTGCATTAGATTTAGTGAAAGGAAACTAACCTTCTCCAGAGGTTAAACTCAATTTACGAAAGTCCCATAGCTTGAAGGTTTTCCCATTATATCATTAGGTATTGCACATCAAGCTATTCTACATCAAAGAATGAGTGCAAAACCTATGTGATAAAAAATACTGTTATGATTGGAATAACTAATTGTCAGATCTACCATTTTGGATAAAATAATGTAATATACTTTGTGATAGTCATATTATTATAAAATACATGAGGTTATTATCTTTACTAAGTTATTGAAAGAGATTGAATTGTACTAAAAACTAACCTATGCTCTAAATCTAAGTCTTTGTTAGCATGCATAGACTATGTTGAGAATAAATGTGTTAGTTATCATTGTGAATAATGTTAAAGGTGGAAGTTTTAAATGGGATACATGGGGCTTGTAATGTCTAAGCTCATGCAAATATTTTAAACAAATATAATGATTAATGTATAGAGGAAAGTTTGAAACAAAATATATAGATTAAGAATTTTATTAGTTTCTTAAATGGAAGTTAACATTGTTTTTAGTCTCTATTGGAATGAATAATTTAGATTATGCATGGTTACTGTAAGTTATGAAGGTGCATGCAAGATCAAGTTGGTAAGAGATACAACAAGAAATTAATGATAAGAGGTGATTCGAGGAGGAGAATGAGGCACGAGGAGGAGAAGAGAAAGTGTAGAGAAAGGAAGCAAGGGATTTTTGGTTCATTCAATTTCAATTCATGAGCATTGAGAAGGGTGGTGATGATATTATTTTCAAAATCTCAAATATCTAAGAAAATAGTGATAAAGGTGGAATATAACACCGATGCCACTCTTGTCCACTTTTGATGCTCCCATCCAATCATAAAAAAAGGGTTAGATATTAGTTTGTGATAGTGTCCTAGTCTTGCACAGTGAATCTCAGACCCTATCTCAATCATATCAGTCAATTTCCAGCTAAGTCTTATTTTCTCCCTCTTATTACTATTTTTAGAAAGGTCAAAATTACAATCTAATTTACAAAAACTAGTATCTTAGTTATTGCATATTTATTTATTGATTTTACTACTGAGACCCTTTAACTAAATTAGGCATAATACACCAATATTACCAAATAGGTTAAATCATTTGGTGAACCCGACTTACTTTGTTTGAGCATAAAAACCCTAGAAACCCTAGGGTAAATTTCCTACTGATTTTTCCTATTTTTTTAATTTTTTACCTGCATAATCAAATCATAAATTACCATAAAATTTTAAATTTTTTTGGTAATTTTAAAATAATTTTCTTGAAAACCCTAGTTGCCCATACTAGGTCTCAATATTTTCCCAGTAATTTTCCAATAATTTTCTAGTTTTTTACTAGCCTATTTAAATCATAAATATACTTAAATTTAAAAATTTAATATTAATTTAAAAAAATATTTATTTTTCAAAACCCTAGTTGCATATACTAGGTCTCTCTAAATCACAATTTTTCTAATAAATTTTGGATTTTTTTACTTGCATACTTAGAAATTCACTTTAAATGTCAAAATTTCATGATAATTTTTAAAATAATCATCTTTCAAATAATCATCTTTCAAACATTAGTTGCATTTACTAGGTCCCATTTCTTCTTGAGGTATCACCTTACATCTAAACTAAGATTGCACATCAAAACAAAAATGGATATCACTTATTTCCAAATATTTCTTACATTTCTTGAAAATAATAAGGAGACCATACTTGGTCCTATCATGTACATGAATGATGAAGTTTACCATATGTTAATGCAAAGTTTCATTCTTTCTCTTTCATGCTTAATTTTCATAATAAGAGATGATATTATAAAATTTATTGCTAAACATGCACAAGATTTCAATATTTCTTTTGCATACTCTCTCTCTCTCTCTCTCATGTAGAATAATTTACAACTCTATTTTGCTAAACATGTAAGATATATTATGTTACAAGTCAAAGCTCGTTATGCATTAATGTACAATTCCATTCTTTCTATCTCTCATATGGAAAAAATTAAATTTGATCTTTCCACACATATTAAACATATCATAACACATGTAAAATTTCTTTATGCATTAGCACACAATTTCATGCTCTTTATCCCTTGTTTGCTCTCTCTTATGTGGAATATTCTTTATAATCATATTGCTATACAACTTATAACTCCACTTACATGCATTTCATCCCATATACATGGTTTATACCTAGATATACCTAACTCCTTGGATGCATTATTTTTACATAAGCTAACTACCACCTATCAAGTTTTAATGTCATACCTTATGCATAGGAATGAAATTTCTTCCCATAATCTTCCCCAAGAGGGTGATAGCTACTTTTCCTCTAATTAGGTCCATGCTATCACCCCATCAAAAGTTAATGCAACTTATATTATTGTTCCTAATGCATAAATTTAGCCTATAGCTTCTTTAAACATTCTTCAACATATGTGCTTACATGTTCAATCGGAAGCAAGTAGGGTTTGCACTTGTAAGACTCTAAGAGATCAAATCACCAGGATGAGCAAAATAGTTTAAAATTTACAAACATATAATCAAATATTACATGACAATATCATAACATTGGAAGATCAAATTATAGTACAATAGCCTCAAAGGCACCCTAGTGTCAATCATATATATGCAACTTCACCTAGTCAATTGGTTGCAAGTAATGTTACATATCAAAACAAGAAATCACAAAAAATTAACTCTCAAAATAATGATTCAAAAGGAATTAAATGATAAAATTAGAGTTCAAGTGAGATACTAATGGAAATTATTAAATCTAAGTTGATCAAACTACCTCCTCTACATACAATGAGAAGATCTAGATATTATTGTGCATATCACAGAATGAATGGGCATCACATAGATTCATGTTTGGCATTGAATAAACATATACAATAGATAATTACTAATGAGGACCCTATACAAGGTAAATTAGTCAAGTGATTCATGGTGACATAATAACACATTTATAAAGGGTCAAATCTAGAAATAGTACAAAAGTGGTTACCAAAGCATAACTCAGAACAATAAAAGGATAAAAAATCATAATAAAAGCAACAAACAAGACAAAAAGCACAAGTAAATTATGAAAAATATGCAAATCTACCTCTCTAAAATGAGTCTCAACTTTCAAAGTAGTATGGGTTATGTCAACAATATCTACAATCATTTGATTGTCAAGGTCAAGGGCTGGGCAACCATGTTCAAGGCATCACTACTCCTATTCTAGCAGTTGATAATGTTTGTCACCAATGTTTTTGATTATTTAACATCTTAGGGAAAATCATTGACAAAAACAATATCTCAAAGTAAAATATTTATATATAACAAAAGTCAACACTAGCATCCTATTGGTTCAAAATCAAGAAGATAATGATGAGTGGAACAATATAGGTTATTATGATTTCCAAGATACCAACAATGAATCTAAATATTCAAAATCATATTCATAAAATTGCCTCATGCTTTGTAGTCATGCATGATTCATTTGTTTAATATAGGACACCAAGATATGGAGTTTCCCATGAGACTCATTAGTTAGTATCATCTCTCCTCAGCCTCACTTGTACATAGTTTCTTTTTACTTACTTATACATAGCTTATTGTCAAATTCTTGTACATAGTCTCCTTATGATTGATTGTACATAGCTTATTATCAAAATAATAATAACATTAAAATAACATAAAATACAAAAACAATACAAAATCTCAAAAATACTAAAACAATATAACATTTTAAAAATACAAAAACATTCAAATAATTCAAAACATGAAAAATATTTCAATTGTATGCATCATCCATGATTTACATTTATACTATCATGATTAGACTTACATTTATTATTTTATACTATTGTTTGTTGATTTATCTACATTACCATTATTCACTTGATCTTCTTTGAGTGTGTACAGTGACATATAGATCCTTGATTAATTCACTCCACCTATTGATGGGGTATCATACTTCTACATCGAGACATACATTGATATACATATACAATGGGGGAATCTTTTACATGATTGCACCATCCAAGTTATATCATTCCTACACCACACACTCTAGTTATCATGTTGATATATATTAATTAATCCCTTACATAGATTACTATATTGACATTCACTAGTATATAACACTTATGTATTTCTTAGCATATACCTAGTCTTGTACTAAAATGTATTGTATACTTTCATTCTCACTTTGATTAATTATATGCAATGGTATTTCCAGTAATTACATGCTTTCTTTTCTTGCTTTACATAACCAGATGTGATTGCATTTATCAGTTCCTATTTTGTCTCTTGTATGTACCATAGGACATTTGACAATGTCCTTTGATTTTATTCATGTTTGTGCTTTAGGACATTTGCTTTTGTCATTTGCCTATACTCTTCTATGTGATTGTGGATTTCATGCCAATGTTGATTATTTTAATTATATGTGTATGTGGCATTTGAACATGCCTTGTATGTTTGCCTTCTAGTTTAAGTGACATGTGCCCATGTCTCTTATTTGCTTGGCTCCTTGGCCACTCTTTTATGATTCTTGTTTCTTACCCTGTGTGTTTGTTTGCTTCTCATTGTTTTCAATGCCATGATCCACATCATGAATTATCTTGATATTTTGGATACCATGATGGACATCATGCTCCATCCCTCTTTGACAACTAACAACTAACAGCTAAAAACTAACAACTAACACTTCCAATTCTAGTTTAGTACATTACACATGCTATTACATTGTTATATCTATCTAGGCATACCCCTATTGATCTAACAATATCTCATTATAAACCATGTTATATCTTGAGATATATTATTGATTATCATTGCTATCTCATGTATATTTGTAGCATAACACATTTTCAAGACTCTTTATTCTAAGGGAAATAATTATAGGGTCATCATTCCTACCCTCAGAAGAGGGGGACATAAACAAGGGTTTTATCATAGAGATTATATCTCCTAATGGATAAAAAATCAACATTTATAACACTTATAACAATAACCAGACATAAAAATAGTCAGAACAAACTAGGTAGATAGTGAACATATTAGAACAATTACTAGATTTATCCTAGGACAATAATGCCAAGATTGTACTTTAGCATTGGTTTCACTACTATCTATTTTTGGCACTCCTATTTAAATAGTAGAAAAACTAGACTTTCTAGAAGTAGGCAAAAAAGTAGGTTCAACTACAACTTTGTACAGTCAGACCAATTCAAAATAAGTAGTTTTCAATACACTTTTTCTTAAAAAATCTAGATATAGGGGGAATCATGAAAAAAATGATGGCTCTCACTCCCAATTTTAGATATGGTAGTTGGTATAACTTCTATATCAAAATCCATGTTTCAGACACCAGTGATTGGGGGAAATATATGCAACACATTCTTTTTTTCTTTTCTTTCTGAGTTTAGCATTACCTAGGCATTCTTAGCAGTTTAATGCCTTATTCTATCAATAGGCGGTTGGCATCATTTTGAAGTGGCATTCATACAATCCTAACTTCCACATTTTAGAGTGGTTTTCATATAATCCTAGTGCACCAATTTGAGAGTGGCCAAGAGTGGCCTAGTTTCTAGCATACATTCAACCATCCATACCAACATTGTTAGATCACATTAAATTCATAAGCTTTAGGAGCCATCTCATACAACATACATTTCATACTGGTATTAGTTCATAACTTCACTTCATGGGGTAATGATGGAGTCAAAGGACTAGCCAGCCTTTGTATTATTGAGCCACCTATCTAAAGAAATTGGACACACTATCTAAACATTGATTAACACATGCATGACCACATAGATTCACTTAGTGGGTGATGATGGAGCCAAATGGATATCCTTTTTCTTTCTTGAGCCACTCTTAGGGAATTGAGAACTCATCTCCATTCATGATATTAATATTGGTACAACACACACTCACTCATCATCACTCAATATCACAACATGTTTTATAGTGGTTCACATACCTAGTGAGGTGTATTTATTCCTTTATCTTCCTCTCTCTCTTACTTAGATTTTTATGTTTTTATTTTAGATCTAGTGTATCTAGTAAGAATTGATCTACTCTTTATTTTCTCTTGAAAATTATCACTTCATAACATGCTTTCTCTATGGACACCCAACATCACAACAGTGTCATGAGATTTACCCTTGTAGTTGAGTTTAGGTACACTTTATGTTTTTCCTTTATCCTAGCATTTCACTTTGTTGTATCTCTAAAATAAAGGGGTGGGAATGTAGTCATATAAAATGTAAAAGTTGGTAAATTGAGCATGGCTAATGACACCCAACCCTTAGGTCCCTCTTGCTTACTCTCATGACCCTCATAGGCATCTTTTCACTAATTCCTAGTCATTTGTAGCCTTCTAGACTTGATCCTAATTGAGATAGACCCCTTTTTCCATAACTAATCCATCCTTTAGGTCCCGTCAACTTATGATAATAGAACCATGCTTGGAATATAACACTAGTGCCACTCCTATCCATATTTGATGTTCCTATCCAAGTACAATTTTAGCCCTAATGTTTAATTCTTTTTGGGTCCCCATCCTTTTCCTTATTGGCCTAAATCAAACACATTTAATTGATGACCAATAGATCCCTATAAAATCCCATTCAAAGATCATTTAGAAAGGGTTAGAAAATATCACTAAGCAAGCAAGACTACTCAAGAAATCTTCCCTATTCTTTGCATATAGCTAGCGAATACACTTACAAGCTTATCCAAATACTTACACCAATCCCTAGCCACATAAAGCACATCCAATTTATAATTTTGCATCTTCATACATACTATTACACAAATTAGATCAAGTGGGAGAACTACATATTTCCTCTTCAAAGTATTGGTATGTAGGCAACGTGCCAACACAAGGGGTGTGGATACATGTTCAGTGAATATTACACACACTACCCCGCCCTTTCTCAAAATTGATCAAAGCATAATGGAGTATAGGGTTTAAAGATAAAATCTGCTCTATAGGGAGATCTATAGACTTCCAACTACTAAAACCTCATAGACAAGGTCACACATACCTAACAAACAAAATATAGAAAGCTCAGATCCTTAGGAAAATCATGGTAGAGGTGGACTACAGTGTTGATGCCAGTCCTATCAACTTTTGGTGGTCCTATCCAATTATAAAATGAAAGTCAGATCTTAGTTTACAATATTGCCTTAGTCTTGCAAAGGGAATCTCAGACCTTGTCTCAACTGTATTAGTCAGTTTCTAACTAAGTATTATTTTCTCCCTCTTATTACTATTTTTAGAAAGGTCAAAATTGTAATCTAATTTACACAAATCAATATGTTAATTATTGCATGTTTATTTATTGATTTTACTACTTAGACCCATTAACTAAATTAGGAATAATACACCAATATTCCCAAAATTGTTAAATCAATTTGTTTGTGTGTTAAATTGAAGGGTTAAATGAACCTATTCTTTGTAATGACATAATTCCATAGCTTAGGTAAATTGGAACCTAGGTGGATGGTTTGATAAAAAAATAAATATTGTGTTTTTTTATTATAAGCGTATCATATATACATACTCAATCAAGTGAGTTATCAAAATAGTGGGTATGAAGATATAATACAAAAATCTTTTATATATATTTGATAAAAATAATGTGAGTTGAATAGATATTTGAATGGATTTGAAAGGAAAGTTTGAATATTGTTGATTATATATATGATGATGATGACTATTAATATTGGGGTTAGTATATATATGTTGACTATGTACATATTAAATAATGTATATATAAACTAAGTATTCTTGTAAACTTGAAATAGGGTACATTTATATACATGGACTATGTGATTATTATTACATGAAATCATGAAAAAATTAATATAGGGACATAATTAAATTATTATTCACTTTAAAATATATGTATTTAAATGGATTGTGCATTTTTGTTGTTTAAAACTATGTGATTATTATGGATGGTTTTACAAGGATTTCTATGTAATAAGCTAGTTAAGAAGTCTATTAGATTTTTCTACATAAATGAGTACTATCGAATAATGTTCGACATGTGTGTGTGTTTTGAATATATTTTTATCATTTGAAATAGAATATATATATATATATATATATATATATATATATGTATATATATATATATATATATATATATATATGGATTTCATATTTATGTCATTAAAATAAAGGAGTATGTTTGAGGACTATGTATACATTTAAGTTAAAATGTGAAAGGACAAAAGTTTAAGTTCCTTTTTGAAACCTGCACTGAATTAGAGTCTTTAAAGTTTATAAGTATTATTTTTGGAAGATGACTATGACAAGGTCTATGAAATTTGTGTTATATGTCAATTTGATTTTATGGATACATATTAAAACACATAATGAGTATAAAATGGATAAATGAAGGATAAATAAAGGTATGTATGGTTGATTATTTACTAAACTCTTTCAAATAAAATAGGTTATTGAACATGTAGTCTAAGGACTTAGAGTGGGGGAAAATAGGATAATTGGTTTTGAATGGATTGATCTTAAATGAATCATATCTTTTATGATGGAATAAGTGAAGGAAATTGAGGGTTTTAGTAAATATTGGGACCCTATTTAGATCTTAATGATTTTTCATGAAAAGTTAGATAGTTTGATAGAATCAAATAGTTCTATAAGAAATAATGAAAATACTACTACTATAACAAAATAGTAATTGTGTATTAAAACATATATATTATGGAATATATATTATGCAAAATTCATAAATATATGAAATATATCTATATGAGAATTGAGGATCTCATATATATATATATATATATATATATATATATATATATATATATATACATATTTATACATTGGGATGCATGCCTATAATTATAGCTTCAACTAGTAAAAAATGATCACAAAATCTTGAGGGACAAGATAATATATTTATATGCATTAAGCCTCTCTAAATCATAACAAGTTACATATATGAAATATTATACTTTTGTTTCTAAGTTAATTTATATTTTAAATGATTATGACTATTATTTTTAATTGAGTAGTATATATAATATATAATGATAATTTTGGTTATAATACATTTGAATTTTCTTATAAAAATTAGATCATAGAGCTTAAGTATATATTGTACCTATTTGGTATTAAAAATGTACTTGTTACATTTATTATTTATGTGGTAAATAATATAAAAAAGATTCATTCATATGTTTGATGAATTAAATGTATGCATAAATATTATTCTTTTATTTTAGCACATTTTATATTTGCTAATAGAATTAATATGTATGAATCTATTGGTTATATTAATATTAACCAAATCTCATATTGTTAGTACTAACTAAGTAGTGAGACAGACTTCACTAGCTTACTTAACATCATACATCCTAGATGAAGGTAATATGATCAAGTGGTGTGTATGAATTTGACTTATCCTAGGGATCAATAACTATTTGAAAACTTTGGCCGAATGAATTTTTAGTTAGAAATTTTTCATTTCATATGTATGATTTACATGTTTATGTGATATCATGCTATAACATATTTTCTTTATGGTACACATCATGTATTATAAATGTTTTAGCACATGAGTACTAGTTTATCTCTCTAGATTCTTGCACCATCACTATCTACCCATCCATAAAGGGATGACCATTACCTATTTATGGGATTTTGTGTGGGATTGATGGTCCATGGTTAGTGTGGAAAAGTGCTTCCATGATGCTCACCCTCCCCATAGTATTACTTATTGTAGACTACACTTGAAATTATTAAAGCTTTTGGAGTTCGTGAAACTCATGCT
The DNA here is from genome assembly GCA_037957365.1 of Torreya grandis. NCBI lineage: Eukaryota > Viridiplantae > Streptophyta > Pinopsida > Cupressales > Taxaceae > Torreya > Torreya grandis. Next base: position 910,473 of record JARHVA010003252.1, read on the forward strand.
CTGAGGAGCCTTATATCTATTATTATATTTGTCATTTAGATATAATTATAGTTGTAAATATAATTATTCACTTGTTGTATATTGACTTTAGTGACCTTTATTATTGTACCAATTGTGGCTAGATAATATATGATTACTTTCTTAATGCAATTATGTTTTGTTACATGTGATGTTAGTGATCAATAATTATTAAATGTTACATGTTTGATTTTTGTTTAACATACTTATTTAGTATGCTAAGATCACTAATTATATTATTTTGGTGTAATCTAATGAAATAATACATGGATTAATTAAAAAACAATTATTACATTATTTAAGTAAATCCTAGTGGGGATGTTATATTGTGGTATCAGAGTTGTGGCCAAAATCTAGGACTTAATGAGTCCACTAACATGTTTATATCATTTTATTAAAATAAAGGATAATGGTGTGAGAAAGATCATCTAGAGAGGGTAATTTGAATGTCAATTCCAATACCCCTTTATTTAATCCTAAGCAATTTTTCATTGAGCAAACAACAAAGTTAAATTAGATTCTTGCAGCCATGAATGATATTAGGAATCAATTTATATCCTTGGAATAGGAAATTCATAGACATGAGGAATAATGCCATCATGATATGCCTGAAGAGCATCCTACTAAGTAGGAAATCCCTCAAGATTAGAGACATAAGGAAGTACCTCAGGATGTGAGAGCATGTGTAGCTATAGAATTGGCTAGGGATATGAAAAAGGTGAATCCACCTACATTTGATGAAACCATTAAGGGAGACAAAGATAAAGCATGGTTGACTAATATAGATAAGTATTTCAAGATTTAAAACTACTTTGAGGTCACCAAAGTAGTTTGGCAAACATACTAGTTGGCTAGAGAAGTAGCTACGTGGTGGGCCAACAACAAGTTGGAAATGAATCTTAACTAAACCACAACTACATGGGAATAGTTTGTGACACTATTTAGATCACTATGGCTTCCATAATTATATTTTTACCAAAATCTTATAAATTTTTATAATCTATAACAAGGAGACCTATCGATGAATGAGTAATTTGAATAGTTCACCAAGCTTTTAAAATATGTACCTTAGTATCAGGAAGATGAAAGGTTTAGGATTAAGAAGTTCATTATGGGATTGAAACCCTAGATTGGTGGAGAGGTGGATGTTCATTGACCATATACCATGGATAAAGTCTTCGAGAAGGCAATAAAATAGGAACAAAAATTGAAATATCTTGCTCAAGTTAGAGATATGTTTTGGAAAACATTTGGAAGTACTAAGCCAACATTCAAAAATAAGAACTGGAAGTAGAGGATTAGAGACTCTAAGAGTTAGTTCAAGAGTTATAATACTAGATTTAACATTGGTTCAAGTAACAAGAACTTCAGTAATGGTTTTAAAATAAAATTTAAGGTAAACCAATAGTTTGATATGAAGGGACCACTTGGAGGTTATTTCATTTGTGGAGGTGACTATTTTGCACATGAATGTACCTAGGATAAGCTAAGGAAAAAAGGTTATTCCCCTTAGTAAGAAAATTTTCATAAATGTATTCATATGATAGTGGATAATCAATAAACTAAATTCCATGTTTCACCCATATAACTATCAAGTATTTTGTTTAAATATCCATTTTCCATTTTGATAGATACATGGGATAAAAAATGTTTTATAGCTCCTAGAATTTTAAATAAGTTGTCTATAAAAGCTGAAATAATGGTAAATGCATGGTCGATACAATATGGGAATGATTATAAAGTCAAAGTTGACAAGTGTTTAGTTGAATTAAAGATTAACTTACCTAAATTTACAATAGTAATGGATCTATATGCAACACCATTAGGGTCATATGATATGATCCTAGGGGTCAACTAGATTGCAAATCATAAAGCCAAGGTTGACTAATATCTAGATAAGGTTGAGTGTCTAATGTAAATAAATAAAACACTAATTTAGGGTGAGAAAAGGGAGTTAAGGATTAAGAAAATTTATTCAATGCAACTCAAGAAAGACCAAGGAAAAGGATGTCAATAATTTATTATCAAGATAAATGAAATGGAGGAATCTAAGGAACCATAAATTGAAAATTATCATTTCCTTAAGAATTTCCATGATGTGTTTCCAAAAAAATTACTAGGATTGCCTCCTAAACAATAGTTTGATTTCTCTATTGATATTATGCTGGGATCAAAACCTTAGTTTAAGGCACCGTATAGAATGACAACCATGGAATTTATTGAATTGAAGGCACAAATCCATGAGTTGTCAAAAGGGTTAATTATACCAAGTGTGTCACCATGGGGTGCACTAGTTGTCTTTGTCAAGAAAAAATATGGCACTCTTCAACTTTGCATTAATTATAAATTGTTGAATAAATAGACTATCAAAAGAAGGTATTTACTACCTCAAATAGATGATATTTTTGATTGGATTCAAGGATCAAAAATATTTTATAAGATTGATCTTAGATATAGATATCATCAATTAAGGATAAAAGATGAGGATATTCTAAAAATGATGTTTATAACTTGATATGGGCACTACAATTTTGTATTGTTACTATTGATTGGTTTCACCCCCTAGTCAAATAAATCAACCCTATTGCAATTTGAAACTTTTCATGAGGTCTCATAGGTCCTAAAGTGTCCACCATCATCATAACTAAGGTTAAGTATCTTGTGTTACTTTGGTCATATGTGTCATTTTGTCCTAGTGTCATTGATGTCACCTTTGAGCCAATTTAATGATATTTTATGGTATCCATGGGAATACAAATGTATAAAAATCATATCAACATCCCACATGTCAATTATATGCCATAGATGGTAGTTTTAAACTGATAATTGTAGGATCAACATTGAAAACAAGAAGAGAGAGTAGTTTTAAATAGTTTAAAGTAGTTATACAACTTGTACAAGACATTTGGAATGTGGGAGGACTTTAAAAGTGTCTCTTTAGGTCCCATTAACTCACTTACATGCTCAAGTAGCTTTGAAATACCTAAAATTGATCAAAATCAATCTCTCTTTCTTATCACTCTCATAGACAAGATCAAATTGTCAATCAATTTCTTCTTAGTAAAAATAGGAGGTGAGTCAGAGAAATTGCACTTAGTGGTTGGTATTACTCTCTATTTACTTATAATTCATGGAAATAGTCATAGGTTTGGTTTCTTGTGCTTCATGAATGATTTCTAAGAAGGTTGGTGACTCTTTTCTACATGCACATCCCTAATGGCCTCAGTCTTCTTTGTTTGGATTGATTTTGGAAAACTGAGTGTAGTATGTGTTATTTAAGAGTGTGACCATCCTTATCATATGAATATAAGTCTGGTTTGTATGTGTGTATGTTAATATATAGGCATAAATATCTCATTTTGATAATAGGAGATTCCATTGAAGTATATAGATGGTGTTGTTGGATTACAAAGCTTATCTTCCTACATTGGTCTTTAGGACAAAGGTGATATGTTATTTTCAACCTCCTATGGCATGTGATTAGTTATATTTTGAAATTTTAGTCTCAAGTAGCCATGGTTATAAATTCAAGACCTAACACATGAACATAGTCAGGTTTCCTTGTGACTGTCACCTACAGTCTAGTGAGATTAGGTCTTGAAATATCATGATCAGTCATATTGAAGAAATAAGAAGGTTTAAAGGTTGGGAGAATACTCATAAAGAGGAAATATTTAGATTAATATATTAAAATAAGTCAAATATTGGGTGTGAATACCAATTCTATGTACACAGTGTTATATCATGTAGATCTATAGGTAGTCACCAATAGTGATCTAATGCCAACACCATAGAGGTTTGAGAGTTTTAAAATAAAGGTATTGGAACTCATTTGAGACCTCTAATCAGGTATAAAATAATTAATAAGGGAATTATGACAATGGTGAGTCCATAATATGGAAAGCATACCTAAAACTATGTCTATATGATAATAAAGTTGCATTTGAGAAGTGATACCTTAATTTGTTCAAATGAGGATTCTACCTTACACTATGACATCTCTTAGTGGAGTTTCTTGAGGTCTAGATAAACCAAATTATTTACATATTGTATCCAAAGTCTAAGGGTAATTATTTAACACAAGAAATTATTTTCTTGATTAGGGAGAGTGGTGTTTGAGTGGTTTCTAACTTAGATAGGTTCTGACCTGAAATACTCAGTAAACACTACATTGAAATGATTAAAAGTAACCCAACTTGAAGTAACTTATAATAGTGAGTGAGACTATGGTATCCAAGCATGAGAACTCAAATTTGGTTTGAGATGGTCTTAATGAACTCAAGATAGATCAAGGGCATAATGTATAATTATTTTAGAACATCTTCACCTATAGGAAGCCTCCAACTTCCACCCAAAAATCACCTACAATCTGACAGTAGAACCAAAATGCATTAATGGTAATAAATAAGAAACATAGTATGCAAATATATATTTTAATTCAATTATAAATAACCCAATGATATTAAATATGGAACCAGGGTAGATAAGAACAATACTTAGGCCCTAAAAGACACCTACAAGGATCTCAATTACCTAAGAAGTGCCATCTATAGTCTGACTATAGTCTATGGACTGTTATAACAAATGGGAGATGTGACCTTAGAAATATGGAAAGAATGTATGATGGTGAACATATCAAGATCACTATAATAGTGAATATTCCCATATCATGTGATTTTTAGATATAATAAATAGAGAGGTTGAACTAAAACCTTAACTTATAGTCAAGCCCAACTTTGTAGATAAATCTTGCACATAGTCATCAACTTTATAAGTCTATTTTGAAGAGTTTTTGATGTTGAGGACTATAGAGGAGTAATCTAGGCATGCTATTTTTTATAAAATTATAAAAATACCTAATCTACCCTCTCATAATCTTAGAATGGTTATATGAATAGGGGAGATGCCCTTTATTTTGTCTTAGATAGATGATACTCCTAGTCAAGACCTCCCTGTAGGTTTAAAATATGAGTATTGGAAAGATAACATGAGGAGTATTGAATAACTATGGAATGAGGTTAAAGGTTGGTATAAAGATAAAGGAATGATAATAAAAACATGTAGCTATTGGTAACATTCACAGATGGCTATGTACCAAGATACACAGTCCAGTCCTATTAGGCCTAGAATAAGACCTAAGCACTCAGGGTAACGAACTCAATTATGATAACCATATGAAATATATAATGAATTTTATGAAATTTATGGGTGAGTTTAGGATGGATTAGAGCCATTGGTTTGTGAGGAACTACATAAAATTATCATTTTTAGTCTAAACTCACTTCAGGGGTGTCCAGAATTGAGTAAAGGAGCTCGAGAGCAATCTTCAAGTGCTCATATATGCATAAAAATATTGCATGGTACTTCAAGAAGATATTTTTAGTTTAAGGGGGTCTTATACTTAGTATCAGTGGCATCTTTTTAGATATTGAGTTTCAAGATTTTATGAACTATAACTAAGAAGTAAAATAGCTCAAAACCCTCCTTAAAACCTTGTTTAAGACTCAACGGAGAAAACATGAAAAAATATGAATTTATAGGTGGTAATTTGGGATTTAAAGTGTTTTTAAATTGTGTAAAACTATGTAAAGATCCATGAAACCCATTTTTTTAATAATATCACTTGTATGGATATGCCTATTTAAGGTTTTATTATAGATTTTGTTGTGTTATGTAGGTGCAAAGAAGAATTGTTGAGTTATAATCATTGTAGGAGGTTTATGGGGATTTTTTACAACCATTAATATTAATATCTCATCAAATTAAACCATGAAAACTTCTATGCTACACTATTCATTGTAGGCAGTACAAGTGAGATAGTGAGAAGGCAGGTGATTATCCAAGTCTAAGAGTGAGAAGTAGAATATCGAATCCTTGGAGGTATATTTGATAAACCAAAAGACAAAAATGATTTAAATAGGTTTCCAAACACCTATGTAATATATATTCATGATAAACTATAGGTCACATAGATAATAAGTGTGAAGATAAGATGATGAAGGCTAAAGGCTATTAGTTTAAAGGTGTAGGAGGGCTATTACAACTTTGTTGAAACCTTATCATGACAAAACATGTTTCAAAGACTCCTTTATTATTCTGAAAGATTAAAGTGAATCTCTCATCACCAAGATAGTTTCAAGAAAGAAAATGAAGAATATCTACACCACCTTTAATAAAAATGATGCATCTCTTATAGACATTTATCCATGATCACTTCTTGACTTATTCTCCACCTCATTCTCTTGATTTGTAACTATTTTATATATATTGATACTTATTTTTCTGACCCTTCCGATTATCTTCTTCTCTTTCTTCTCATTTTTCTATAAATTCAAGATTTTTTGGTAATTGTAACTAGGACACACCTAGTATGGTGAAGCCCTGATGGTTTGGCACCTTGTTTTGATTTTAAATAAGAAATATGAAGTTTATTTTATTTATAAAATATTTTTTTAAGTGTTTTACTTGGAGTTTAAGTGATGAATATGTTCTCATTGCTTCCATGTTGTTGTTGCATGTTTTTTTGTGATAGATATCTCTTCTAACATGTCTTATAAAGTGTATATGTTTATTGAGTCTATATTACAATGTGAGATGGACTTGTAGTGTCTAGTATTAGACCTTATTTTCACCCACCTTTGTATGAGCATATAAATCTACCTCTATAAGAAACACTAATTCTATAAGGCCATAAAGTTGAGGTTATTTTGTGTAGTCTTCATTCTTGGTGCATATAAAAGTGTGTTTGTATAATAATCTTTTAGTGTATCACCTCACTGGTATAGGTTTACATTATATTTACTTATTCCCTTTACACCACCAAGTGATTGGTCAAGTGTAGTGTGTGAGTTTAAGAGATAAATTAGTGGAGCTAACCCTTCAACCTAAAGGTTTACCTCTGCTATAGGTAACCCAAAAGCCTAGAGGTAATCCCATGCTATCCAAATATGTGAGAGACTTGAACACCCTCTCCTAAGGTGAAATATTTGGCTAAAAAAGTTACGATTTGGATCGATGAATGGACCTACAACATTCATGAATCTCATGAACAATTTGCTCAGAGATTATCTAGATAATTTTATTTTGGTATTTTTAGATGACATTCCTATATATTTGAAGGATGAAGAAGAGCATCTTCAACATTTGAAACTAGTTTTCCAATGTTTCTAGAAGCACAAGTTGTACAACAACTCGCCAAGTGTGCATTTTTACAAAATAAAGTGTAATATCTAGGGCATATTATCTTAGAAAATGGTAATTCAATAGATCTAAATAAAATAAGAGCCATTATGGAGTGGCTGGTACCAAGGAATGTCCACAAGGTAAGGAGTTTCATGAGATTAGTGGGATATTATAGGAAATTAAATTTGATTTTTTCTAAGATAGCTAATCTGATTACCTCTCTACAATGTAAGAATTAAAATTTTATCTATTCAGATAAGTGTGAAGTAGATTTTTAGGAATTGAAAAGAAGGATTACTTCAACACCAATATTAAGATTTCTTGATCCCAATGGTTAATTTTTAGTGATCACATATGTATTTGGGGATAGAATAAGAGGAGTAATTATGTAGTATGGTGCAATGTTATCTTATGAATAAAATAAGTTGAAGATTTATGAGGTGAACTCTACCCCTCATAACCTTGAACTTGAAGCAATAGTCCATGCTTTTCAAGTTTGGAGACATTATTTATTGGGAAAACCATTTGAGCTCAAGATTGATAACTTGGGACTCAAATATATCTTCACACAACTAAATATGAATTCTCATTAGAGACGTTGGTTAGAGTTTTTTTTTGATTATGACTTTGATATTAATTATATCAAAGGCAAGGAAAATAGAGTGGATGAAGCCTTAAGTTATAGAAGGTGCATAATAGTGGTGGAAACTATTAGGAGTACTTTCAAGGATCAAGTGATTGAATTCTCATCAGGAGATGAATTATATGATCAAGTTAGGAAAGTGTTATCTGATAATTCTCAAAATCCTAGGTATAAAAGATACAAAATAAATAATGATGGTCTTCTATAATACAATAGAAGGATATATGTTCTAGATTGGAAGAATCTAAGGATCACAATGCTAAAATAAATACACAATACACAATATTTAGGATATACAAGAGTAACTAATCTCATGGTAGAGCTTAGACCACTTTATTTCTAGAAAGGAATCAAGAAAGATGGAACAGACTTTATGCCACATTGTCTAAAATATTAACTTGTAAAATATGAACATGTGTATTTGTTAGGATTGTTGCATCCACATGACATACCAGAATGGAAGTGGTAGGTGATTAGTATGAAATTTATTCAAGGTTTACCGTTGTCATGGAATATACATCACATGATCTTGGTTATAGCTAACAAACTAGCTAATGTAGCACACTTTATACTAGGCAATTTGATAGATGATGCACCTACTCTTGTGAAGTTATTTGTAAAAGAAGTATATTGATTGTATGGATTTATAGAGAATATCATTTCAGATCATGATCCAAGGATGAATTATAGGTTTTGGTTAACTCTAAATTTAGCTTTGGGCAAGCAATTAAACTTCAACACTACATATCACCCATAGACTGACATTCAAACTGAGTGAGTTAATTAGATATTATAGGATCTTATTTATATGTATTTCATGAATCAAAAATAATATTAGGAAGAATACTTTCCATTGGTTGAGTTTGATTATAATAATTCATACCAATTTGCTTTGAAGATGGTACTATTTGAAGCACTACATGGGAGAAGGTGTAAGACACCAATTAGTTTGGATAGGTTGGAAGATAGGGTATTTTTTCAACCTAAGATGATTTATAAATGGGAAATCAAGTTAGATCAATTAGGTAGATATTAGACAAGGCCAATGATAGGCATAAGATTTATGTTGATATGAAGAAAATAACTAGACAATTTGTAGTAGGTGATAAAGTATTCTTGTGGGTTAAGTTGTAGAAGAGCTCAATTAAATTTAGGAAATCAACAAAACATTCATTCAAAAATGTGGTACACTTTGAGCTCATATAAGTGGTCAATATTCTAATTTATAGGCTTGCATTTCCACCAACCCTATCTTTATTGCATAATGTATTCCATGTATATTATCTTAAAAAATATATAGATGATCCTTCACATGTGTTGGATTGGAATGATTTTTAGGTTTTAGATCCTAGGGTAGTCATGGTAGAACCAATTAGAGTAATTGACACTTGTAAAATTCATTTTCATAATAGATAAGTGTCATAGTTAAAGGTGTTTTAGGACCAATACTGTGAGGATAGTACTACTTGGAAGGACTATGAAAAGTTCTATAGGCTATTTACACATTTATTTGCTTGATTTGATTCTTCATACTATGTTATTTTTCTAATAAATAATATTTTTTTATTCTAAAATTGTTTGAATAAGTGTCATTAGGATGATGACAAGATTTAGGGGGAAAATATGTCACATCTTTTCTTCTCACTAAGCTGATTTAATTAATTATCCATGGATTGTTATGGTTG
>JARHVA010003252.1:925000-935000 GCA_037957365.1 Torreya grandis
TATTGAAGACTACACTTTAGATTATAGAGATACTACATTTTGTGAAACTTATGCTTTATGGAGCCTTGTATATATATATATATATATATATATATATATATATATATATATATTTATTTATCATTGAGACATAATTCCAGTTGGAAATGTAATTATTTACTCATGTTACATTAACAACAATGTTTGTATTCTTGTACCAGTCATGGTGAGATATTATATGATTACTTTCTTAATGTAGTTATGTTCTGTTACATGTGATATTAGTGATCAATAACTATTAAATGTTATAGGTTTACTTTATGTTTAACATAGTTAGTATCATAAGATCACTAATTATATTCTTGTGGTGTAGTCTAATGAAAAGAAAACATGGAATATTCTTTTTTTTAAAATGTGTTATTCTAGTAAATCACAATGGGGATGTTACACTAACTTTCCACAAAAGGGTTTAAAAACAAAAGTAAATGACACTCAGAAAATGATGGGTTAAAAAAAATATATCTACTCTAATTTTTATAAAACATAGTACTACATCTTCAAAAAAATTATGTTTGACTTACTTATACTTGACCATTTCAAAAAGTTGCAATTCATGTTTCTATGACATCTTCAAATTTTGAGTTTAGGTGTCTCAAATAATCTCTACAAGTTGAGTTTTTTATAGGAAAAACATGTCCACTTAAGACCCATTTTTCACCCCCCAATTCCATGCACTTACCCATATGTTAAAATGTATCATCTGATTTGTAAAATGTGAATAATATTTGTAAGTAATTTCAAAAAATATATCTCAAATCTATTAAAATAAGTACCAAATGTATAATATTATGATGCAATTATATTTATTAATCATGTAAACTATATCGAATTCTTCTATTTATGCTAATTGTATGTATGTGGACTCTTATCCCTATGACATTCCCCATTAATATGACCCACCCCTTTCTAGTGAGTGTAATGACATACAATAGTCACCTTATCTAAAAAAAATAAGATAACCATGATATATTTGTATCAATCATGTAGTAATGAATCATATAATGGTATTGTGCCTAAGTATATATATAAATAAATATTATAGTATTAATGCATAACAAGCCCTAATATGCATGATATAAATCATGATAACATCTAGAAGTAACCAACATAATCTCAAAAATAATAAACCACACATAACAAAGCACTCAATGTAAATCAAAATGGGTCTAACAAGACTCCAAATAAGTGGCATGTTCAAGTGCCACACACTCAAAGGGGGTGACATATTCAAAGGTCCACACACTCAAGAAACAACTTGTAGGGCACTTGGGCCAATAAATAAAGAGCATGTTCAAAATTTCTAAAGTCAAAACAAGGTATAAAATAATAAGTAAACTCAAGTAACCCATGTTATAATATGAATACATGAAATATAAGTAACTAACATAAGAATATAATTATAGTCCCTATATACATGCATTATAAAAATGCCATGTAGCATACCTTATCTATCACAATGTGTAAGATATAATTATGAGTATATAAATGTGTAATAATTTGTGTATAATCTCAACATGATAGTGTAAATTGATCATAAAACAATATAACCTATATTAGTCATGATCAATAAAATATAATACCCTTAGCATAGTGTTTCACATGGCTATAAGAAAGGTCCAACATATGTATATGCATTTATCATTTATCTAGTGTATTCATGTATCACACTCAAGTACCTATGAAACATATGTGTGTATATAAAAAGTCTATGCTATCTATGAACATCAGGGAAACACAATATTTAAAGGCTAGTAAACATGTGAAATGCTAAGTACTTTTTTAATTAATTTTTTTATTTTCTTGATTTTTTGAATTTTGTGTTGGATATTTGAAAAATTATAAAAGTTTATACGTATCTCTTTTAGGACCATCACTATAAATTGTGATTTTTATTATATTAATTAAATCCAAACATATATATGTAAGATTCCCTTATATTATATTATATTCACAATAGTAGTTTTTTATCCTTTAAGGATCCATAGGAGGTAATTCGATTAAGTTGTTTCAAAGCATTTTCCTAAGAATTCACTTAGACTCTTATTAACATTTTTCCTAATTTTTTACTTATTGTATATGAATTTTATTTTAGCTTTGTATTTTAATATGAAATCTTTTTGACATAATATTTCTAGATGAAGATATAAATACATGATTAACACTCGAACATTTTGAATTTTTTATATATGCAACATGATTCTCCAATGATGTGATATTTGAAATAAAATATTGATTTTGATTTTTCAATTTTTCTATGATCCTTCCCATAATAATGATTTTATCTTTAAGGGCCTCACTAACAGAAACACTAGGTAATTAGAATTGAATATTCATACTGAAACCATCTATAGGAGATGTGGGAGGTGGAGGGGTTTGAGGAAGGGTATGTTTCTTACCTTATTTTTTAAATATAGGATGGGATACCTTACCCCTTAAATCATTGATGGCATGAACCTAGCTATAGGGAAAGTAGTTATCACCTTATTTATGGTTAAGAGGATGACTATATTCCTTTTTATCCATAATAAATTTTCTAAATAATGAGATGATAATGGAATAAGAGAGACATAATAATGTTACGGGAAAGTATAACATGATAATAAAATCAAAATTAAATTTCAAACCCTAAAAGGATAAAAACCTTAGATCAAGATATGGTTTCACAAGAAGACCTAGAGGTGAGTTTGACAAAATGTTTAACCCATTTTGGAAATATTTAGGGGTATAATATAATAATCAACTAAGGAGTAGACTATTATAAAAACATACCAATTAAATAATCTAGATTCATAATATATTCTGATAGAGTGATGAATAATAAACATATGCTAAATATAAAAAGTAAAATACTAAAAAGTAGTTTTATTACTAAAACACAAAGAAATAATAATAACTTGATTATTGAATGATGCATAAGTATATTTTGGAAGTGTAGCTAATAAAATAGTCAAGATGAAACTCAATTATGACTTGTCATATTTTTGAACTTAGATCTTTTCTGTCATAGACAGTATCATACAAATAGGGACACTGACATCGAGGCTTCTACCCAAAAATGACACTTCTATCATGTATTAAATATATGTCCTTTTTGGTGAATCCACCTGCATCTCTTAGGGTTACTATCATCTTGTAGATTGTCCGTTTGGATCATGCACACATGTTCTAGATATCAATGTGTAGGTCAAAACCATAAGTTTTTCAATTGGGGCATACCACATTGAAAATTAACAGTTAGTGGGCTCAAGTGAAGTTGATATGACCTAAATTTTTTTTTTATTTAGTGTTCCTTACATAGCCAATACTTTAAATTGGGAGAAATAATAATGTAATTCTCCCCATTATGTGGACTTGTGTGTGAGCAATTGTGCAATATGCTATATACGAGTGCATGTAGTGATCTAGCTTGTAATTTGACAAATAATGGTCATGGAGGTATATTTGAATAATTTTACCTATAATAATATTTATCCTATTAATTATTTGTAAATAAGGAAAAATAGGGATGTTTTTCAAGTTTAAGAGGTGTTTTTGCTTGGTATAAGATAGATGTGTGATTTATTTGTACTTGATCTTACTTAATGATAATGAATGTTATTTAACTTGTATTTATACCACACCTTTTTAAATTTTATCATGGGAGGATTAATTAAGACAAATAAGCTAACCCATACATGTCCAAATATTTTCAAATTTAACCATTTTTAAAGTTCAAAAACTACCATCAAACATAAGACTCTAATATTGATTATAGTTTCCTAGTCTAGATGGTAGTGTCCAAGAGAATAGAAAGTTACTAGAGACATGTAACTTATAGAGTAGGGTATTAATTAGGTTTTTAGCATATTGTGGGTTATAGGTGATTTGGGTTATCAAAATATTAGTTTCAAACTATAGGATAAATATTTAGGCACAATGATATGGAAAACATGAGCCTTTAAACAATATAGAAGTACTGACTAAAAGGTTGAGCCCTGACTAATATTTATCAAGGGAAAAAATCTTGCATATCATGTAAAATATAGATGTAACATCAAATAAATCTATAATTTCCTTCATATCCTAATCTAATGTTACATATAGTTTGATGTGTTACATAGTTAATACAAGTATATGTTTCTCCTACTATACAAATAATTACATAACATAATATTCTATCTATAGTTACTCATCATACACAAAATACCATAAATTATGATAATGATGATGATATATATAGTTTAGCACAAGATTATTTATTGGATTTAGATACATCCACATATGATACTACTCTATGATGGTACATGACTATTCTCATGTTTGATACATGACCTATATATGAATTTTCCATTGATGGTATAATGGGTTACGAGTTTTACATAAGAAAAATCTTAAAAAATGTTTAAAAAAATAAAAAATATTAAAATATCCCAAGAATAAAAATTTAGGACCTAAGCATAAAATGTTTGTTACTTTACATTATCCATTTATGTTATCTATCACATGATTGGTACATTATATATAATTTTTCATACACACATGCATTTAATGATATATATGGATGAATTTCATGGCTTAAATGTCATTCACAATACATGAATGGAAGGATTCAAGATATTCATGTATGTAAGTACTATTATCATCAAAAGTTTCACCCTTGAGAAGGGTGCTTAATCCTCCTCAATTAAATTATAGCATGAGAACTCCTAAAAGGTTTTGGGTGGCCTTATAGTTGAAGAAAAAATATACATAGGTTTAGATGGCTTGATTATCTAACCTATAATCACTACTAAACCTATTGTTTGTAAGGGAAAAGGGAGAGAGAATGGAAATGAAACTAAACTAGGGATGTAATGAACCAAATTTTTTGACCACTACCACACATTTGCAGGTACACAATGAGTATGTTGCTGACCTATTCATACACTATCCTAATCTACTCTTCTTACATAAATATATCAATATGAAGGTGGTAGATGATGGTTAGGCAAGGCAGGCTGATCTTTGAGAGGTATAAAAGACAATAATGGAAGATTTCCACACTTAACCTTCACAATACTACTTAAAAATTCTATATCACCTACAAAAATTAGTTTAAACTACATATAGGTGAGATAATGAGACACCATGCCAAGGATAACTAAAACAAAACTAGCTAATATCAATCATTCATGCACAAATAGTAGAATGTAGTCATAAGAGAAGGCAAAATAAGCCTATTTATTGCTTCAGTGGCTTATAAAAGGAGTAGGGATTCACCATACTCAAGTAGAAGATGTCCAAAATTCCAAAGTTAGGCATACATATAGGATAAGGAAGAAGAGATAGAAAGAAGAGAGGTGTCAAGAACCAATGATAGATACTAAACACTCATGGAACAAGTTACAAGCAGGAATCAACTAGAAAGGATAGTTATGAAGTACCTATTCAACACATGTGTACTCCCTTTTATGACAATCCTCTTAAGGAGGTATAGGAGTTATGTTTGGATTGATGACTCATCTTTGAGCACTTAATATTTCCCCTTAGAGTGGCTATGATATGACTTGTCATATTATTTGAGTCTTACTACCTTTGAATCTTATTAGAGACCTATAATTGATCATTTATTTACGTATGTTCTACAAGTTTCTTTATCATTCTCACATTTTCTCTTTTGCAAGCCTATTATTTATATCCCTAATTTGGTAAAAATATCCTTAGTTTTATAGATACATGAAACTTCAAATAAAAATAATGGGATATTTGAGTATATTTTATGCCCTTACATCTTCACCCAAAATTTTAGGACCCAACTCCCAATACAGACCCACTTTCTCAACACCCATCTCTCCCAATTAGCCCAACTAGGCCTAATACAATGTCATAAAATACCACTCAAAAAACACCAAAATATTATTAGACACATTAAATAAGGCCTATTTTAAAAAAAATAATCATTTTCATGGGTTAGAACTTAAGTTAGGCAAGTTGTAATCTTTCTATCCCTATGTCGCAAAAACACTAACCTAAGGAGGCTAAGAGTAGATAAAAATGGATTGGGAGATTTATATAAAAATTAAATCCAATAAAATACATATTAAATATGTAATCCACCTTAATTAAATTACTCTAATCATTATTTTTTTATAATCAACCTTCAAATCCTTCTAACATGCCAATTTCACATAATTTTGAGTGCATTTTGAACTGTACAATAGGTATTAGGTGTTTTTTGGTCATTTGATCAACATTAAAACATATTAATAATATTATAAGGTCTCTAATGTCTCCCCATACACTTATTATACCAATAAAAATTCAAACTCAACCCAAACCATTGCATATTTTCTTAGATTCTTTAAAATTCGCTTAGAAAAGGGCTCTGTAGTAGGCTTGAAAGGTCTTCTTTTTGTCTGATGTTTATAGTGTTAAATAAGGATTATTTTATTCATATTATTATAATTTAAATACCTATTTAATAAATTTCTAAAATATCATCATGGATTATATCCTTCACTTGAATATTTAAACATCATCTTCTTCGCAAGGTTTATCTCACTGGCTTGAAAATGTGGACCTTGTAGGTCAACAATCCTCTCACTTTAAGCCCTTTATGATTTTTTATTTGGTAATTTGATCCTTATAACCTATTTATTTATATTTTATAATAGTTTTAAATAATAAATTCCTTATTGAAACATCTCAAATTGTCTTCAAATAACTAATATTTTCTTGCAAACACTATGTTATTGTTCTTAGGTTTGTACCTACAAGTTTATTTCAAGAGTGATCTTATGATTTTGGTTCATTTATGGATATATATAATAGTTTTATACCCTATTAATGAATTTTACCAATGAAAAATTCACTTAGTCAATCAAAACCTCCATGATGCTTATTCATGTAACCATCTCCTTCTTGATGAGAAATGACAAATTTCACTCTTGATCATCTAACTATAATTTAACTACCATTAGATGTTATTTAAACCTTGTACATGCTTGAGATCATTTAGAATAATTTTTTAAAGGTATCTTAATTTCCTTTAGGTGTCTTGAAACTTTTCTTCTTCATTGGACTCTCCTTTAAAGGTCTTCAATGACCATGTTTAATTTGGCTTCAAGGTTTCCACTTCAAGATTGCATATAGTCATTAGAATCAGTTGCTTAAAACTTTTAGAGCCTTATAGCTATGGAATGAGATGATTATATAGGTTTAATGAACATTTCCATGTCTCAAATCACCTTGAATAGGTTTACAACTCAGTATTCTATGCAAGCAAACATGGAGTCATCATTATGGACTTGTTTAATGGCCTTGACAACTTATTCATCACTTTTAAGGGAATTAAAAAAGGAAAGTAGAAGGTAATGAATATTTCTCACAATCCTAAGACTATCCATCAAATGTATTTATAGGTCTTCACTTGTCCAAATACATGTAAAATAACCTACAACCAATCATTTAAGCCACTTTCACATACATTTCTCCCTCACACGTGCTAACAATCAAACCCACTAGGTGTCTAGGAGAGGAATATATACTATCTAGGTGGTTTTAAAGTCATATCAATACATTGGGGTCTCTTTAGAGAACAATATACTCCATCAAGTCTTTGGAAGGGTTATAGTAGGGTTTAAACCTATATTTATTCTTAATAATGATTCATAAAGATGAGGCCTTCTTAGGATAACTAAATGCCAGAAATTGGAAGTATGGGGATACCACCAACATCACCTAACTGCATTTTCTCCCATACATTTCTTTGTTTCACTTCTCACATGAAAATTTTGACTCTTCTAATTGTTTAGGCTTATATGTGAGCTTGGGAGGACAATTTTAGAAAAAAGAGACATCAAATTACCTATTTTTGATTGGAAATAGTTGAATGAGGTTTGAAACACCTACACCAAGGTTTTTCAATACTTATTAAAGAAACTTGACTCTTTAAAATATCTAAAAATTGTTTAGACCTATAATGAGGGCTTTTGGATGGTTTTGGGGTTTTGACCCTAATAGTCCTTGCAAACACCATCTGAGTCTAGTTTTGATCATAATGGATGATAAGGGATCCTATATTCATTATTTATCTCCTTTAAAAATTATATTTCACACTTTCACTTTGCATTTCCATCCCATTTCCATATCCAAGGACCTAGTTTTGTATGATAAACCTACTAGAATGAAAACATAGATTGATGGAGATTCGTACAAGATGTTCATGTGGTTGTTCCTAGACTACATAATTGGGATGTAACATACAAACACCTTATTGAATATCAAAACTTGACATTATTCCCTTTTGGATGTTGAGATAAGAACAAAGAAGTTTCAAATTTGAAGTAACATTAGAAATGAGAAACCTTGGTGTTATTTGGCTAATTATATGGGCTAAAGGGATGCAAGATATATTGGACATGTGTCAAATGAATTCAACAATACCTTCCTTTAATATTGAAATCTTTTAAATATCTTGGATAACATTAGTTTTAACATGAAATAAATTGAATAATCATGAGCCAAACATGAACAATTATCTTAATTTCTCCAAACTTACCTAAATTTCTTAAAAAGATTAAAATTCCATTCTTTCCATATCTCTTAATCATCTCATTGGGTCTACTCACTCATCTCGGTGAATATTATCATATTGGAGGGGTATAACACCATTATTTTCAACATGGGCTAGATTACCTTAACCTTTCCAAAATAACCTTAAACTTTGCTAAACTTATATTACAAGGAGACATATGAGGCTATCAACATGGTTAAATATTGATATACAAAGTTTTGGGTGATACTCGTCCATGGTGGCCAATTTTGGCTAATAATTAATTTTCTAGTGCTAATGACATCTCCTTCCAGAGGACACAATGTTATAGGTTATATGTTGTTTCTATGACCTCTCCATTTATCATATTAAGCTACATTGATTTGTCAAATATGACTTACTATTTATTATATTATTTATAATGTTAAATTTCATTAATATGTGATGAATTTGACATAGATTGCTGATGAAGACTATATTTCCTTATTATATGTTTCATTACTATCATTTCATTTCTTATGACTTAATGATTTATTATACATTTTTTAAATCTTTCCTTAGTGTATGGCATTGTTTGATTTACTATTTCATTGTATACCCATTTCTTTGTCCTTTTATATTTTATATTTTTCTTGATTAAGTTTTCATTATATGATCCTTTCTTTAGGCTCATTATTTATTTTAAAGTTTACGTTATTTTAGTTTTTCATTCTATGACTTCTCTTTGTATGACTATATCTTTTTTTGACATTCAATTTTCCATTGTACATGTATTTTTCCATGTGTAACATTCAATTGTCCATTGTGTGTGTCTATTACCTTGTGTGACATTAATTTTTATTATGTTTGGTTAATTATGTGCATCCTCTCCATGACATTGTATTATTATGAGTGGATACATCAAGGATTGTCTAATTATCTTTTGTTGTTGTGATCCATATCATTCACCTTCATATTTTTTTGGATCCATGATCCATATCATTCACCTTGTTATGTGGTTTATTATTCATATTTATTATTAATGGTGGTTACTAATGCATGCATAATTTGTATATTTATCTTAATATGACAATTGTATTCCTTACATTATATGTTTTCATGCTTTATTCATTACTATGATGGCATGTTATGCACATGTTTGTTCATGATTTTAAACAATTACATTTTTTTATATAATATCATATAGCTAACTCTTTTATTCTAATATGATGAATTCATATGCTACATTACTCACCTCAAAATGGGGCATATTAGTGGAATTTTTAGAGATATTCAAGCCTACATATACACATAAATTAAAATTTGATACAAATTACTTGGTTTAAGAGGGTTCATTTTTATTCACATCATCAATTTGGTTTAAATTATGGGATAGATATGTATAGATTGAGCCAAAGTTTTGGGGCATATGGAGACATTTTATGGGTTACATATTTTCATATTTTATAG
>JARHVA010003252.1:937500-1025000 GCA_037957365.1 Torreya grandis
GTTATCAACTATATTTATAACATATTTTTATACTATAATTATTTTGAAGCCATCGATCAGGATGATGACATTAGTTAAGTATAATTATTATTTTTTATTTTTTAGATCCATATTTCTAGGTTTATTGATTATCATTTCTCAAATAAATGAAATCCAAGATGTTTTGGTTACACTAAAAATATATATTTAATATAATAATAAGCATTAGGGTTAAGGATATTACACTAAGGGAAGTCAAGTTAGCATATGTTATTTTAATATATCAAGGATAGTGTTGATGTGGGTTTTATGCACACCCATAGTTATTATGAGAAGGTCCCTAATGCTTTAGGATCAATGAAATATTCAATCCAAGGAATTAATTTTAGGTATCATTTTTTTAAATAACATTTGGTGAAATAATGGTCAATGAAATGGTTAATTACCTAGGATGGTTTGGATATGATACATGTCTAACTCTCAATCTAAATTTTACTTTAGTTGGATGGGTGGATATAAGCTAAGGTGAACAAGTTCAAAAAAAATAAAAAAGAGGGAATGGTAAGGCATAAAAAATGTGGTCCTATGGTTCTATTAGAGATTAAACCCTTGCAAGACAATTTATTGTACTAGGCTAAGCATGTGTCACAAACCAATGTTTGTTGTGGACTAGCTAAAATCACAGAAAATAGACAAACATAGTGAAGAGTCTAAGGAAATAATTGAAACATGATTTAACTAATATAATCAATAATTTTTCTAGTACCAATTTACCATGCATATCCAATGTCACTAAAAAAATTTAAGTACGATCTATAACCAAAGATTTGATAAGACTAACAAAACATGCAATCTTATCTATGTATATAAGATATGATCGACCTGATATATATTTATCAACTTTATGGAAATTCCTAAATGAAACACAAAAATTTGGAAGAGAAATCAAATTCCCCCAAACTTATGAAATAGTCATAAAACTTTCCTTGCTTACATTAATTTCCATAATTCTCCTCAAATTACAATAAATATAAAACATGTCTATATAGATTTTATATGGGATCACCTCATCCTCAAAGCTTGTCTAAATTTATCAGATATAAAATAAGACCATATCTTAATCTTATCATGTATAATCTACATGTTTTATAATTAAAATAAATAAAAGTATTATTTTAACTCTTATGCTCATGTACAAATACATAAATAACTTTATCAAAAAGAAACTCTAGCAATTGTTCACTTAGTGAAGTCAACACTACTTGTTGGGAGTACACTAGAACTGGACTACATTATAGTAAAAATTGATAGACCATAGATAATTGAATTAGGGGATGCTGAAATTTACAATCCTTTAATTTTTGTGGTGAACTAATTCTATGAAGGTATTAGTACAGTTGTAACCAAAGTTTGTCTTAGATGAGCATGTGAAGGAATGGTAGTAGAATGTAAGGTCACCATTACTATCCCTATTAAATATCAAGGATAAGGAGACATGGACATAAAATTTTTATATTATGAATATGAATCTCCCAACTATGTGCCTAACCATCCCTATTTCTTTATCTTTTCATACTTAGTCATACATGCTATAAAATCAAGTTAAATAACTTCAAATTTGATGATAGAAAGCTTGAACAAAACTAGAATCCTATTCATTATTTTCTGGTGTAAATTCATTGAGGCCTTGAAATATGTACTTAAATATTTTTATTGTGAAACCTTATCCTTGACAAAAAAAATAAATTGAATTATTTGTTCACTACTTTCAACAATCTTGATCTTGACCTCTTCTTTAAAGCTATTGGTAGTGGTACTAAAAAAACTGTCAACAATTGGTTTGGTGACTACTTTACCTAGTCAAATATATATGACATTAATACATAAATCAGTTATAATTTGGATGGTATTTTATATTTAGTTTTTTAGTTTCTCAACTAACTTTTTCATTTACTTGTTCCATTTCATAAGTTGATTACTCTTACAAATTAAAATTATGAGATAAAGTGATATTTGAAAGTTGTAGCAAATTGAGGTGTTGTATTGATTTTGAATAGTTACCTTTTGAATAAAATTCAATTTATAATCCAATTTAATTATAGATTCATATAAAATTACTAAATTATTCCATTGTCATTGTGATTCTCCCTTGGACTATTAAATGAATCATGTTATATCATAGAAGGGTTTGGTCAGACTATGTGCATTATCTACTATATCCTTTAGAGGATATTTTATTCCTTATGCCTCTAGTATTCTATTTTTATATTAGATATCATGAGAAATATTTTTCAAAACTCCCCCACTATCACATACCAAGAAGATGGGGTCTTCTTGAATTTCATCTTCATTTCAAGGTTTGGTTTTTCTTTTCTTTTTCAGTAAGAAGAGTTCTCTAAAAACCTTGATAGGTTTACCACATGTTATAATAATCCTTCACCTCACCATTTTAATTTTTTTTATGTTTGATCAAACTCTATAGTCAATCTAGGCTTCTCAGTGATCACCAAGTCCTACATAGCTGACTAATTTATTTACATTTTTTATATCCATGCAAGAGTCATTAGTAAGTCTTGGGGAGAATTTTTGGAGTTATTAGGAAAATTTATTTGTGATGGAAGAATGAGAGTGGATGTACATGGAGGACTCTATGGAGATGGAATGAGGATGGAAGAAGATTAATGACATATTTGGGGAGTGTAGGTAATTAATGGAAAGGTAGAATGGGAAACCTATCCTTGGAGATCTTTGAATGAAGAGGTGTCCCAAGGACATATCTATTGAGGTTGAGAGAATATTAGATTAATAAAATCATGGAATATGTTTTGAGACCTGGTGTAATGGAGACAATTGATTAGGTGAGAATATAGGTATGTAGGAATTGTCTAGAAAAAATAGTTTGTGACACAACATCCTAAAAATGTGGACCGGTGATTGTAGTGGCTAGGTTAGATGAGCAAAGAGTTGGTTGTGTAATAGTATCCTAGTTTAAACCCTTTATGATTTGATGAATGGAAGTATGTAAAATAGACATAGAATTAGTGGTATGGATAATTTTATTCTAATAATTAAGAGTTGTAGTTTTTACCATATAAATTGAATCCATAGGAGTTATATCAGTTTGAAGAACTATTGTAGAAATAAGGTAAATAGTGGCATGTGTCAAACCTTGGGGAGAATACGCTAAATTTATTACATGTGGAACCACTAAATTAGTCCATATACATAACTTAGTAAAATTTATCATAGTTGTTTATTCTACTTACTCACCTTATCCTTGTTTAATGTCTTGAGTGTAAGGAGGAATGAAACTTATAGTCTCAAAAGTGATCCATAAGGGAACCTTATGAAATATGTATTATTATGATCATGCCTTTGGGTTTCCACCATAGCTTATTCCAAAATATCCCTCTTCTTATCTTTCATCTTAAGAATCCTTTATCTCCTATTTTTGTGTTCTAACTAGGTTTTGTAGGTAAGGAGGAAGAGATATTCTTATGTAAGTTACCATAGAAGGGGTGGCTATCACCTGTAATGGTGGAGGAGAGGGAAACTAACTTATTTTTTGATCCTGAGGTGTTAATATTGTTATGACCACAAGATTGAATGCAATATGGTTTTTGGAGGTTACCATGTGTCTATAACTTGTTGCTTTAACACATTTGGTTTTGGAATATTTTTTTGAATTCTTTCTCTCAACTATTCATCATTTTCCTCTTCTATTTTTTCCTCTACTTGAGGTTGCCTAACTTTTTCAAAATCCTTTTCATCCTACTTATCCTAACCACATCTTATTTGGATATAAATGAATCATACTAGATCATATAGGTAATCCTCATAGACATTTAAAAGTTTATCATTCTTGTATAAACCTCTGAATCATCCTTGAGGATAAGAAAGATAAGTTCATGTTCATACTTGGTGGCCATAATCTTTCCATAATTACCAGTAAAATTTTTCAATTTGCTTCCTTAGTTACTTTCCTAGGATCTCACCATCTATATTCACCTAGTTTAAAATTTAATGAACCATTGTGTTTTGAGGTCTTATCTAATTTATCCTAGTTTTGGAACTATTGTCTTCTAATGTTGAGGGGTCTCTTCTGATACTTGGTTAATCTAGCCTTCCTTAGATAGTCATCCACATTGTAGATAGTTAGTAATTTATCTCTTTCTTAATCAATTTGTCTAGTATAAGTGTTGGTAATAATAAGTGAACTACCAATGTGCCCTCAACTCTAATAATAGTGTGATATGGATAGAAAAATAATCTTCCAATGACCTTAGTGATATTTTAATTTGGTCAGACAACCTAGGCATAGGCTACTCATTTATGGCTCTATAAACCATAGGGTATAATGTGTCTGCTATTATTTACATATGTTCCATGTATTTATTTATATGAATATAGTAAATATTATCTCATATAATATTTGTCCCTTTTGGATCTTAGGGCATAATATTGCCTAGGGTAACTGTTTCACAAATAGAATTCACCAATTATCAAAGCATTTATAAATTGACATCAACTTGGTCATGCATGCCTTCTCTTTGGGATTTTAGGTTGAATCTTATGATTTCCCCCAATGGGGGAATGCTCTTGCATTATAAAATTATTTATAATAAAGGGATCCAATCCTCATCTACATGAGTGATGGATGAAGATTCATGTAGTTTATTCAATAAGTCCATAAAAATTATAGTACTTGACCTGATTGGGAAATAAGGAACTTTTTCATGAAAAATCAGTTAGGATTTTGGTCCCATTCTATTAGGGTGTTTATGTTGTTATTCTTTTAAAACCAGTTATGAACTAATGTCTCATTATATGAGATGTCTAATGATGGAATCCTATAGAATTTTTTTAGGAATATATTTTACATTATGGTATTTACTGTGAGGTAAATAGTAAGATTGATATTTATCATGAGGAAAATAGTAATAGGTTGTTATTAATTAGTGGGTATAGCCGTATGGTTAATATGGTAAGTTTGAATAATGTGTTATTGACATGTATTGTTATATGTTATAAAAATATATCGTATTTAGGTGTATTATTTATTATAGGAGTTTTGGGAGAGATATTTTAGGGATTTAAGAATCCCTAGTTATAAGAAATATTCTCCTATATATATGTATGCATGTATGTATGTATACATGTATGTATGTATGTATGTATGTATGTATGTATGTATGTATGTATGTCCCATATGTTGGATATTAGAGTGAAATAATATATTGAGAGTGTTTGAAATAATTATCTCTATGTATTTTCTTTTCTAGCATAAATTAATGTGTGTCTGGCTCTTTGAATTCCCAATAGTGGTATCAGATCAGGTATACGAGTGAAAACTTGTGAGATAAATATCATAAGTATAAATCTTTTAGAGATAGGATGATTAGATGAACATATAAATATGTGGGAGGAAATTTTGAATTTATCTATGCAATTATTACCTACATATACATTGAATATTATTTTTTGATATTTTTCATATGCACTCTCATTCTACATTACATCATTTAAAGATTCTAATGGTTGCATCGATATCTAATATCACTCGGTCTCCTCAACTCAAATTGATCTCAATGACAAAATCAAAGGCATGATTTACTATATTTAGTTTGAAATAAATGCATGGTGACTCTTTATCAATGAGGATTAGGATTTTTAGAATAAATAAATTCAGATATTATAACTACAACCTATCATTCCACTTAGATGGCTTCCTCCTTTTGGATCACCATATGACTCAGCCCATTATTCTATGTCAAGATATATGTCGAGGGTCATGCAATGTTGATTTGTGTTGCATTGATATCTTGACACCATTTTAAACAACTCATCCCATGGTTCTATGATCATTCAAGTATTAATCATTCCTTTATCCAATTGATATGTTTCATTTTTTTTAATTTTCAAGTATTTTATAATCTTTTCTTTGTTTCATGGCATAAGTTTATGTAGTCATATTTTTCATATTCCCCACATCATAAATTCCAATATATTATGTTTAATTTAGTTCTCTTTTGTGTTTTTCATATAGTTTTTAACCTATAAAAATCTTTTTGGGTTTTATACGAGTCATTCTATGTCCATAAATTAAGCTTTTATAGATTGGAGTTATAATTTTTTCTTTTGTTTAGTGAGACATTTTCTATTGAATTAGAAGTTGGTCAAGTCATTCTTTTAGGTGATTTTTAATCATTACGATAGTTGTTAAGTCCATTGACTTATTCTCTAGTTCATTATGTCATTAGGAGTCATTTTTAGACTGTGTCATAAACAAAAGTGTTTTTAGTCATATATCGAATTTAATGTAAATTTGTTCTATGTCCAAGTTAATATATTAATATTAAAAAGTAGTTAGATATTATTTTTTAAAGTCTAGTCTTGTATAGTCACATGTCAATATAAAAATTATTTAGTCATTGGTATTTTTGAGTCAAGTCAAAAATTTCAAGGTGTAAATTTTGTGTCTATGTTAAAAGAGTCTTTTTTTAAATATGTCATATTTTATGTGTGTTGTCATTTGTCAAAAATTATAAATTTTAAAGTTAAAAAAAGTTTACCTTATGGATGCATTTTTGATTATACGTGACATTTACATTATGGGGGGGGGGGGGGGGATTTCCCTCAAAAAAATCATGTACCTAAGTTTCATTGAGATATCTCCTGAGTAATAAGTAACATCAACTAGAGTATGGAGAATACATGGAGGATGGAGGTATTTCAATGACCTCTTGTTAGTCACCAATGATAGGGCCATGCCAATGATCTGGTGACTTGTGTGTGTGTGTGTGTGTGTGTGTGTGTGTGTGTGTGTTTTGATTTTTGCTGTGTGTTTTTCAAAATAAAGAACAAAAGGATAATGCCTATTCATGTAATGTAATCTATGTGAAATTCCAAACATAATACCTTGATGTTAGAACATAGTGAAAGGACAAAAATTACCAATGTAAGTTAGTTCATGGATCTTGAAAGGTTTTATGGTAGATATAGAAAACCACATGAGGTGAAAAGTGTTGTGGAAATAATTAAGAGATAAGTTACTGCATAGATCCTATGACTACCTTACTTCTTTATGGAGATGACCCGAATGACACATCCATTGTGGTCACATAATGTAAATGTGGGATATGTTCCTTCACATATAGTGGTCATGTGCAAAAAGCTTGCATTAGTAGTATGCAGACCTAAGAGTATGTGGTGGCATACAATTCTATTTTTTCTATTCATGTCAAGGTTTGTGGTAATCGTATAAAAATATGGGAGGAGTGAGGGTCTCTTTGTATCAAGGTCATGAGCCACATAGTTTGGCATGCTACAAGCGGTGAGCATATTGTAGATAAGAGTGTGAATATTTTTGCACCATGTAAAAAATATGGGGGGGGAGAGGAATGTTAGGAATAGCTTTTACATTATGGTATTTATTATGAGGTAATATGTAAGGTTGATATTTATTGTAAGGAAAATAGTATCAATTTGTTAGTAATTATTGGTTATAACCATATGGTTAATATGATAAGTTTGAATATTATGTTGTTGAGATATATTGTTATATGTTATAACAATATATCATATTTAGGTGTATTCTTTATTATATGAATTTTAGGAGAGATACTATAGGTATTTAGGAATCCCTGGTTATAAGAAATATTCTCCTATATATTTGTATGTATGTCGTAGATGTTTGATATCATAGTGAAATAATATATTGAGAGTGGTTGAAATAATTGTCTCTGTGTATTTGCTTCTATGGTATGAATTAATATGTGTGTTTGAATCTCTGAATTCCCAACAAATTTTTTAAAATATAATCATTTTACATAAGATATAAGGTTTGCACTATTAATCTTGTGAAAAAATATCACTTTTACATGTGCCTACCATAATCAAATTAAACACTAGGTCATCACAAGGGAATGAATATGGTTTTGTTTCTCCCTTGAGGAGCCCAAAGGCTTTGATTGGAAACAGGTCATCTATGTAATACCTTTGATCTAGATACAAGTCCTCTTCATATTTATAAGGTTTGGAAACATCTACCTCTACATATATTGTCATGTAATGTCTAAAGGATCCAAGTAAAATAGTCTTGTAAATTTAGGTATATTTATATTCTTGCTTGTTCCCAAAGTAAAACATCAAAGGAATAGGTTCCTAGTTTTGAACCTCCATTGTTGAATAATTTGAGCTATGTGTTAAATGCCAAAATTTAGGGATTTTAGTTATGTATGGAGCTCTAGGTATAATATTGTAGCTAGGAATTAGAAAATGTAATTTTATTTTTTCATAGGGAAATAACATATAATTCATCTATTTGTTTTATGAATTCATTAATTAGATCCTTCATGTGTGATAGTTAATTAGAAAACAATGGTCAATGTTATCCATCCATCAACTCTAAATTTTATTTTATGATGTCAACTTTCACAGGTTTACTTGTTAAATGGTATTTTGTCATTATCTTTAATTTTTTAGTCATCTATTTTAAACTTTTAACATATTTTGGCCCTTTTACACTTTTCATTGTCTTATCAATTCATGATATTTTACCTTTTATATTTGTGGCATTTTAGACACATGGTAGTTTCCTACTTTGTAACTTTATTTTCATTTGTCATTGAGTATTTTGGTTGGTCAATATATAGAATAATGAGATGATAACACATGGAAATTGACCTAATAAAATATGGCCACATGACCCAATCAATTTATGACATGTGGTAGTTGATTATAAAAACAAGGCCATGTGACACTCTACCCCTAAGTCACTTAATCCATAGTAGTTATTTCATATGTTAGATTCCATGTAGAGAGATGATGACATATGAATTTATCTTGTGCAACTATATGGTTGGCTATTCTATGGGTTTGTCCCTCTCTATAAACATACAATCAAGTGAGATTATGACACATGGATCAATATCACTTTCTTGATTGGTTGCTAGATATTTTAATTTTTACTTATGTTCTAATAGGTGTGATGTAGCAAGATGGATACATGTGGCATGATCTCACTCTCTTGGGTGGTTGCTTGACTTTGTAAGTTTTTCTTGCATTGAAAATAAGTGATCGAATAATATTGTGACACTTGTCATGATATCATGCAGTTAGTTGGTTGAATTATTGTTGGAATTTTAATATTGAGATATCTTTTAGATATGTTGAATCTATGGCACATGGTAGGACACATGGTAAGATCTCACTTAGTCAAAATATCAAAATTCAATAGTTTGAATAGTCTTTGATAGTAAGTGAAACTTGGAAAAATAAATGATAATAGTAAGTAATATGTTGTGTAAATTGTAAAAAAGAGAAACATGAAAATTCACAATTAGTTTGGTTAGTCAGATAATTAAAATGAATAACAAAACAAAATTAATATCTTGATTTCAAGCCAAGATTCATATAATTAAAAAAGTGAAAAAAATAATTTAATCCTTTGTATGAAATCATTTTAGGGTTAATTTATGTCTCAATAGGGACCAATAAAAGTATTTTTGGGGTTAATGGATCCCTATTTGAATTTTTTGAAAATGGGGAATGTTGGTCATTTTTTTTGACTCGATAGGGAAATACTCTCAAGTATTTGAGAACCCATAATTTATGATTTTTACATCATGCATAACTTTAAATTTTATAAGGATAAAATGAACAAATAAAATAATTAGAAGAGACCTTAACATAATAATGTAACATAATAACCCTTCTCAAATTTCAAATCCTATATGATTTTGTGAAGGTTCCTTTCCCTTTTTATGATATTTTAAACAATGATTTAGATAAAAGTTGAGGCTTCTTACCTTTCATTCTTTTACATTATTATAGCTTTTAAGTATTTGTTTGGGATGCTAGGTATTGTTCTGCTTCTAGCCATCCATATATAACCATAAAAATGATAATTTTGATTCCACTCCAATAATTTCTTTACTACCATCTAAGCATCCATATCCCCAATAAAAATTTCTTGAATCATACCTCTTCCATAGTTTTTTATTTTTATTTAAAACTTCCTAGAAAAGGGGTTAAGAACTACCATTGCCTAGGTGTATAAGAATATAATTCAGTGTAGATCAAATATTTAACTCATATTTTGTCTTTCTCATTGATAATTATATCTCAATTAAGTTTTAAGCATGTAAATGTGAAATTTGATCATTTTAAATGAGAAGTCTTTCTAAAAGTTACATGAAAATATCAAAGTAACTTCCAACCATTTGATAAATTTATTTAATATAGATAATTTTTTTCCATTTAGACATGATACATACCTTAATTTAGAGGTCCAAACACATCACAAGTAATATTATGAATTCCTCTAGATGTGACTAACAACCTTATGAAGATGTTTAAAAATGTGTTTACAATTTTCGTAAATGGCCTTATTTACTAATATAATAAAGTAAAAAAATTAATATAGGAAAGTAGGAAAACTAATTTTGGAATGTAAGAAATTTAATCTATGAAAGTAGGAAAACTAATTAGAGAAACCAATAAATATAAACTATTCCTACTATTAAACTAGACCAAACAATCATAGGGTGATGTTTACCATTGAGGAAACCATGAAATGTGTTTTAAAAATTGTGCATTAATTAGAATATTTAAATCATTACCTTGGAGATTATTCAAATGAAAAGCATTATTACTTATAATTTTAGAGATTTGGTATGATCCAATCCAAAATTGAGTGAACTTTTCATGTTGTCATTTATTTTTGTGTGATTTATCCCAAAAGAGAACTAAATACGAAATCCTAAAAACTATAATATTTTTTATTTTATCGATCCATCTCTTGAAAATGTTTTGATGTTTTCTAAAATTTTATATATCTTATTTTCATGCATCTTCCATCTGGATTATGTCTAGAATTCTAGCTTGAAGCTTGTCATCTTAGTCCATGTAGTCTTGCATAAACTAATACATTAGAAACTTGAGAGTAATGGAAAAGATAATATATTTTCTATAACTAATAGAAATTGTGAATCTTTTATATCCTACTTAAGTCTAGATCCATCTATCCCATAGTGCATATTTTTGTAACATGTGTCTTTCCTAATTTTTATCCCTTGTTGATTTCTGAATAGCATCTATCAAATTCATTTTGGTAGATTCAAAAAATCATTTACATTAGGGTAATAATTTGATTAAAATTTAAAATTAATTTAATTTTTATAATCCCATTATATAAATTATGTAGATTGTAATGTAGAACCATTATAAAAAGCTAAGAAGACTAGATTTCCAAACCTTGTCAGAATGTTTGCTTTGAGGAATTTGATCACATATTGTGCTTTGGAATTATTTGTTTTCATAAGTTCAATCCATCTTGTGTAGTAGCTTTTAGTTGTTAATATGAAATTGTTAATAACCCATGAATTGGGGTTAATGATTCCTACAAAGTGAAGACACCATTGTACAAAATGGCATCCTTCAATCAAAAGGTGTAGATGCATGGAAGAATGTATTTACCTATTACAAATACTTGACATTGGTGACAATTTATGAAATGACTATGTTTGTCCTTAAAAATTGTAGTCTAATAGTATCCCCTCCTTAAAACCTTATGTACCATAACATTCCCTTAAGGTTATTTCTTTCCCATATTCAAGTGAAAATTATCAAGAATGTGTAGAGTTTATTCTCTATAAACATGTTTCAAATAGATTCCTTCATAGATATATTAATAAACCACACCTTTATTGATCATATAGTGTGCTTATTTTATCATGAGTGCTCATATTTGTTCTCTATTTAATTAAGGAGGGCATGTAACTATATGTTAGTAGTGAATGATTTGGACATACTAGCCACCTTCATTTACCTGAGACTAGTTAATTTGTTCAATAGAGATATGTGGGTTAGTTTTTTCCATTAGATGAACAATGCCTTGGCCTCATACCATCTTGGTGGGCCTATTTTTGAAAACAAACTATTGAAACTTGGCCATCCATTTACCTCTTTGTTCCCTTAATTCATTATGTCTTATTGCATATAATATAATGCCTAAATTTAATCAACACCTTGATCAAGACAAAAATTTATTTGTTTATCATGAAATATTTCAATTCTACTTATTTCAAATTGGTTCTCATGAAAGCTATATAATTTTCACTATATTCAACCTTCTACACAAGCACAATTTTTATAGTGTGATTTGAAGCAAATAAATATAGGAATAAATCTATATTAAAATATTTACTGATCAAAAGTGGACTTTGAACATTAGCATTTTTGACATCTTATAAATATTTCTTTACCTTTGTTCTCAACTCCAATTTTTCATACTATTTCAACATTGCATTTAATGGTTTCACAATCTCTACAAATCATAAAATGAATTTCTAAACAAAAATTATCTTATCAAAAAGGGTATTTGAGTTCTATTTTAATATTAAGTTATGTAATTCTTGAAATATCTTGAATTCTATCAGGGTCAATTGAAATACCTTCCTTGGTGATAGCATGGCCTAGCAACTTACCTTTTATGACTCTAAAAATACTTTTCTTTGGTTTTACTAAGATTCCATACCTTTTTCATCTATCAATTACTATTTTCAAGTGGGAAACATGATCCACTTTATCTTTTGAAAATATATTTAGATCATCCATGTAAATAATGATGCAATTACCAATAATACCTTGAAAATAAAAATCCATGGCACATTGAAAGGCAACACCAACATTACATAGTCCAAAAAGAATTATATTATATAAAAAAACTCCCCATTTATTAGTGAAATGAATTTTCATATGATGATCATTTTCCACTAATACATATTTGTAACATGAGAATCCATATAGAAAGGACATCATTTCTGACCCATTAACTATCTAAATTACTTCATAAATGGAGGGCAAAGGATAATTATCTTTTTTTAAAGCTTGATTAAGGTTCATAAAATACACACACAAACTAATATCACCCTTTTTATTTATTATAGGGACTAAATTAGCCACCCAAGTATAATATTTGATAGGAAATATAATCTGAGCATCTACCAATTTCTAGACTTCTTTCTGAATGAGAGGATCTAGGATGGGATTAATTGGTCTTTATCTCTACCAAAAAGGTTTGTGTTCTTAATTCAATCATATGGTATGTTTTATAAATTTTGGATAATTTTTTTTAGGTATTTGTAATCTCAAGAAATCACATCCTTTATATTCAATCAATAATTCTTTCAGCTTCAACTTTATTTTATAGTATATCTCAATCCAATGTTAATTATTTAAGGATGTTTGTATGTTCCTAAATTTACATCAGTGAAATTAGATTCATTGGTCTTATATTGTTGTTGTTTTTAGCTAGGTGATCCATGTCAAATGTTAGGTTGTGGAGCTAAAAGCTTCACTGATGTAGACATGGAGGAGGTTGTTGAGTGTCACAGTCACCGGCATCGGTCAGGACAACTGACATCGGTCAAGTGTAGACATGAAGCTACTGACATCGGTCAGTGATCAGATGACATCAGTCATCTCCAGGCAGATAGGGACCGATGTCGGTCACCTGTGTGGTTCAAGAACTGCTAGTTCATGAATAGTTAGTTAACGAACTAGTTGTTTGCATGTTGAAAGGTTAATTTTAGTCTTGAGCTGTAGATCTAATTATTGTAATTGGATATCTAATTATTGTTTGCATGAGATATATATAAGAGACTCATGGGATGTATTGTAAGTGGTGAGGGATCAAAGTAGGGATTCCCCAGGTGCTAGATAGAGAGAGCAAGCTTGGCTCCTCATAGTGCCATAGTGCCAAGTGTGTATGATCAGATAGATATATGGGAGAGTAAGGTCTGGTAGAAGATCCATAGGGGTGTTATTTTGGAGGATAAGGGTTCTTCATGGTATGTAAGAATAGGTTGGTCTGCAAGTGTGCAAGATCAGGTTGGAGATCTACATGTGGTAAGTAAGGTCAGTTGATCTGCAAGTGTGTGTGTGTGCAAGATATAGGTTTATAGGTGTGCAAAACTAGGTTTATTTACATGTGTGTAAGATTAGGGAGGTCTGAAACACAATAGGTAGCAAGATCAGGTGAGATCTACTTGGAGTACGATGTGTACTCAGTCGTGGAGTACTTGTGTACTGGCAGTAGTGATACTGACTGGTGGTACTAGCAGTAGTGATACTGACTGGTGGAGGTGAACACCAAATCTGTGTTTGAGTTGTTTGTTGGGACCGTAGTTGAGAGAGTGAGCTCTTGAAGAGATTTATTGTTTATGCCCTAGAGGTGTGGGAGCCCTAGAGGAGTGTAAGGAAGAAGACTGTGGCATCTTCTTTGTTGTATTTCCTTCTGGAAGAGTATTAATACAATTGGGTATTGTCTCTCATATTCTATGTTGTTTTTTATTCTAGTTACTTGTTGCTTTTGGGTAATTTCACATGTTTAGTTTCTTGTATATGGTAATCAATTGTGCTTCCTTGGGTTCCTAACAGTTGGTATCAGAGCTAAGGTTGCAGGGAGAAGGTTTGTGTTTGATTACAGGTCACTCTCAAGGGTTTTTGATTGAGTGGGAGTATAGCAATGGTAGAATAAATTACACTAAGAATGGATGAACTCAAAGGCATGAATGATCAATTACTGTGTTATGGAAAGAAAGAGTAGGAAAAGAAAGATTATTGGTTGGTAGCAGATCAACATGAAGGAAATAAAGTGGCAGGTATTGTTGCATGGATTGTTGCACTAGTTGCTCTTTTATATTCTTTGGATAAAGTAGAATCTTGGTTTATATATTATGTTGCCTCTTTCCATGTAACCCAAAAAAGAGGGGTTGGTAAGCCTTGTCAAAGTATTGGTAAAGGGGAAGTGTGGCTAAAATTGCAGACAACCAACACATGGGTGTTGAAGGAGGTCATGCAGGTGCCATTCTTGGAGATGCGGATAATTTCTATAGGAAAGTTGGGTGATGAGAGATGCATAGTAACTCTCATAGAAAATTCTTGGAATGTTACCAAGGATGCACTTGAATTATCATGTGGTAAGAAAGTAGGTACTCTTTATCTACTTGCTTGTATTATTGATTCCACTTCTATTGCATAGGTGTGGCTTTATAGGCTTGGTCACATGAGTGAGAAGGGAATGGATGTTATTAAGTCAAATGGTAAGAGTTTAGCTTCAGAGAGCATAGACCAAGATTTTTGTGAGCAGTGGGATGCTACAAGAAAGGATTGTGTTTATTGCAAGAAAAGGAAGTCTGATGTATTTGATAAACTTAAGAACTAGAAAGCCTTGGTGTTCTTCGAGGAGATGATGGATAGAGATAAATAGAGGGGGATAGATACTTATAAATAGGGTAGTTTGGACATGGGTATGATTCAAAGAAATCTCGTGGGTAAAAAGTCATCACTCAAGAAAACACAGGTATCGGCATCGATCAGGGGTAACCGACATCGAATAGATAGGTACTAATGTCAGTCATGTGCAGACTAGAGAAGTCAATGGTTTTAAGTAGGTTACGATCGATGTCGGTCATATAACCAGCATCGGTAGTCAATCAGTCACATGGAACTGATGTCAGTCGGATGTAGACTAGGAGGTGACCAACATCGGTCACTAGAACAGATTTTGGGTAGACAACAAGCTGTTAAGGAGTCTCAAATGCCCATGGGGAGGACTGAAAGGGTGAGTAAGCCTCAAATTCATTATTCCTCTTCTTTATACTACTTGTTGCTCACTGATGGTCAAGAACTAGGAAGTTTTTTTTAAAGAAGCAGAGCAGGTAGGATCCAGGAAATAGTGGGAGCATGGCATGAATTCTTTGGAGAAGAACTAAATGGGAGATTTGGTAGAGTTTCTAGTTGGGATGAAAGCACTGAAATATGAATGGATTCAAAGGTTAAATAATGGAGATAATGGACATGTGAGATGGAAGGCTAGGGTATATGGTCTTGAGCGAGCTACATGACAGTGGTACAGGTTTGACAGGTGTATGACAAAGCATGGATTTAGTCAATGTCATTGTAACCATTGTGTTTGTCTTACCAGGTTGGATGATGGTTGCAACATTATCCTATTACTATATGTGGATGGTATGCTAGCTACAAGTTTAGACATACAGGGTTTTGTTGAGCTAAAGGTAAGGCTAGTTTAGTGGTTTGCCATGAAGGATTTGGGAGCAGTGAAATTCTTTGGCATGAGTAATCCTAGAGCAAGGAAGATCACAAGTTGATGTTGTCATAGGATGATTGTGTGAAGGTAGTGCAGGATGCGAAATCGAGTAGCACACCTATAAATGGATAGTTCACAAAATAGGGTCCCCAATCACATGATGAGGTTGAGTACATGTGTACTTCCTAAGTTTTCCCAAGCAGTGGGTGCTGTCAGAAATTTTGTAGTCAATCCAGGAAGGAAACACTGGAAAGCTGTTCAGTGGGTTCTAAGGTATCTGAGAGGGACCAGCAGCAGGTCGACATGCTATGCAGGGTCAAGACTTCGGATATGGCAGGTTACTTGGATGATAGGTGTTACACCACAAGATGTGTGGTGGTTAGTCTTCAAGGTTGAGCTTGAAGAGGGATACAAGCTAGGAAATAGATTAGATGGTATATAGGTACAGGTAAAATGTAGTTGTTTATCTCCAAGTGGGAGATTGTTATGTTTTGGAGCTAAAAGCTTCACTGATGTAGACATGGAGGAGGTTGCTGAGTGTCATAGTCATTGGTGTCAGTTAGGACAACTGACATTGGTCAGGTGTAGATAGGAAGCTACTGACATTGGTCAGTGATCGGCTGATGTTGGTCATCTCTAGGTAGACAAGGACTAACGTTGGTTGCCTGTGCGGTTCCAAAACTGCTAGTTCATGAATAGTTAGTTAACGAACTAGTTGTTCGCATGTTTAAAGGCTAATTTTAGTCTTGAGCTGTGGATCTAATTATTGTAATTGGATGTCTAGTTATTGTTTGCATAAGATCTATATAAGAGACTCATGGGCTGTATTTTAAATGGTGAGGGATCAAAGTAGGGATTCCCTAGGTGTTAGATAGAGATATCAAGCTTGGCTCCTCATAGTGCCATAGTGCCAAGTGTGAATCATCAAATAGATCTATGGGAGAGTAAGGTCTAGAAGAAGATCCATAGGAGTGCTAGTTTGGAGGACTAGGGTTCTTCATGGTATATAAGATCAGGTTGGTCTGAAGGTGTGCAAGATCAGGTTGGAGATCTACATGTGGTAAGTAAGTGCGGTTGATCTATAGGTGTGTGTGTGTGTGTGTGTGTGTGTGTGTGTGTGTGTGTGTGTGTGTGTGTGTGTGTGTGTGTGTGTGTGTGTGTGTGTGTGTGTGTGTGTGTGTGTGTGTGTGTGTGTGTGTGTGTATGAGATCCAAGTTTTCAGGTGTGTAGAACCAAGTTAATTTGCAAGTGTGAAAGATTAGGGAGGTTAGCAACACAATAGGTAGCAAGATCAGATGAGATCTACTTGGAGTACGGTGTGTACTCAGTTGTGGAGTATGTGGAGTATTTGTGTACTGGAAGTAGTGATACTGACTGGTGGCACTGGCAGTAGTGATACTGACTGGTGGAGGTGAACACCAACTCTATGTTTGAGTTGTGTGTTGGGACCATAGTTGAGAGAGTGAGCTCTTGAAGAGATTTATTGTTTATGCCCTATAGGTGTGGGAGCCCTAGAGGAGTGTAAGGAAGAAGACTGTGGCATATTCTTTGTTGTATTTCCTTCTGGAAGAGTATTAATACAATTGGGTATTGTCTCTCATATTCTGTGTTGTTTTTTATTCTAGTTACTTATTGCTTCTAGTAAGTCTACATGTTTAGTTGCTTGTATATGGTAATCAGTTGTGCTTCCTTGGGTTCCTAACATCAAAGACCCATTCCAAGGATACTAGCCCTTTGGGTATCTTATTTTCTTTTATTTAGGATGCCATCATCATTTTTCTTATTCTTTATTCATTGGATAAAAGTATATTTCATAAATGATTTGTGACTCAAAGGCATAAAACATTGACACAAAATATGTGATTTTTTTATCATCATAAAATACCTATATTTTTAAAATAATGTCATGGATTGAAACACATGGTACGAACTCTAGATTTACTAAAAAATCAAGAAAGGAGTCAATTGCCTAGTTTTAATCTCTAGGGATTGATTTTATATTGAATGCTTCAAATGATCCAATTAGGTCCTAATAATTATGAATATATTTATTCATATATGATAGCTGACACTAATATTGACTCGTGACTTGGTTAATAACCAATTCTAAATCTCCAATAATTATAAGATTTTTGACATTGTGTTTTAGTATGAATTGGATCCTCGATATTAAAGATGTCTACTCTACATGATTTTTAGTGTATGTAAATTATAATATAAACATAGTAAGTTATTTCCTCCCATAAATATCAATAAAATTTATACCTACACTTAAACCTTATTTAGATCGAACACCATCAAAATATAGAGTCCATAGTTGTGAGGTGCTTCAAATTATTATTCATTATTCTGATGTTTGGTTGTGAATGTATAAACCACTACGTGTGATGTAGATTTTTTTTATTTTCAATTTTATCATTTAATTATGTGACCATGTATCTAAGTTTTGGTTATATATCGATTATAATCTAACTAGTTTCTCATTTCCAAGGCAACCACTTGTGTGAAAAGTTGACGGCCATATATCCATTTAGTGTTTCTATCTAGTCATAGCTTAAGAGTAGACTATAATCATTTAGGAAATAAACTACAAGTATGTTAATGTATTTATGAACATGTGGTTTAGAGGCCAACTACATGTGGAAATTTAAAAATTACTTAAAAATTGGGATTACAAATTTGTCTATTTATAATACCAATCTTTTGGATTTTTCCAGTGTTAATCTTAACCTCCTACATATTATGGTGGTCATAACATTCATGGAAGTGATTGAATCAACTAAGTAGATATTGAAAAATTTTCAAAAAAATCTTAAAGTAAACATGAGAGGTGGGACCTCATGTTTATGTTTATAGATAATCATATTTATGAGTGCAACCTTTGATTTGTTAGTAGATTATTTAATAGTTAAGGCTTTTAGTAAAAGCTAGCTATGTTTTGTAACTTGAGATAGCTCATGAAGTGTAAATTTTATCTTAATTTTATTGATTTCATGCACTATGTTATATCCACTCTTAGTTTGTGGATCAACCTATCATTGTTGATCATTTCCTTTAGGAGGGGTGGATTATTTTTAGCATTCAGATTTGGAGTGACTACATTGCTATTTGGAGGAGTGAAATTCATGATAAGTTATTTATTCATGTTTCTAAAATTATAGTTAATTATTTGTAATTTTTAGAAAGCATGAATATCATATGTTTTATCTTATGGTTAATTATGATCCTCAATAAGGAATTGGAAGTCATATGTGTTAAACACCACTATAATATTATAGGTACTATGCGAACTATATGTGGATGAATTAGGTTGAAATAGAATGATCTCATATATTTACACATATTTATAAAATATTACAAATTTAGTACATAATTATATGCAATCATTCACTATTTTGGGTAGTACTATTAACTTTCCACTAGTTATGTAAGGTTACCTCACAAATGCTTAGCTCGGGTAGTTTATTGGGTTGTGGATTTGAATTATTGTTTGACCTATTTAATGGCCTATTATACCTCTAGAATGTGAAATTATTATTGGTTGCTTTATATAAATTATTCCTCAATCATTTTTTCATGTCTAAAACCTCATTGGTAATATTATTCACCATGCATTGAGTGGTGTCTAATTCATCTTTGGTGGAATTATAAGATTTCCCCTATGTGGTAGAAGCATTAAATATGAATAAAGATTTTTTTATAATTTTTTTTGTTAGACATGTGGAGGATTATTTAGAAAGCTTAAATTCTAGTTTGGTTCAACATGTGTTATAGGTAATTGAGTGAATACCTAGTTTTGGTTATTGGTGATGACATTCTGATTGGTGTTCAGAATAGGATTCAAGGTTGGAAAATTTGAAACAATGTTTTAAATGGCCATGGATTGTAATTGAGGATTAAACTATCAATAAATGTTAATGAATTCAACATACACATCTAAAAACTTATTAATAATTTGGGCTTTGTGTAGGAATATTCTTGTCACATAATCCAAGACATTTTTATACATATCAAAGGCTAGTGCAGAATCTAGTTTGTATGTGTCATTCACAAGGCTACACGTATTTTGTAATCTTACATTGAAAAATCTAATTGGTTCATTAGGTTAACTTTTTATACTAGAATCAGGGCCCTCATTATAAAACTAGATAAAACCCATCGTGGGATTTATGTAGACCAAGGGTTATTATAAGAAGTCCCCTAACATTTTAATATTAGTGAAAGCTTCACTACAAGGCATGATTTTTGGGTCTCAATTTTTTAAATAAACATGTGGTGAAATAGAGATTATTAAAATGTCTAATTTATTTATATGGTTTGGATATGATGTATGTATAACTATAAATATAAACTTTACTTGAGGTGGATGGGTGGGTATAAGATAAGTTGAACAAGTCCATAAAATTAAAAATAAGGGAAGCGTGAGGGATAAAAGAAGGTGTATTATGGTACTATTAGATATTAAACCCTTCTAAGCCAACTTATTATACTAGGCCAAGCATGTGTCACAAACAAATGTTTGTTATGGATTAGCTAAAAGCACATAACATAAAATAACATAGTGAAGAGTCTAAAGAAATAATTGTGACATGCTTAAATGATTATAATCAAGAAAGTTGTTAGTCCCAAATTATTATGCATATCTAGTGTCACTAAAAATTTGTAAGGATGATTTATAACCAAATAATTGACAAGGATAACAAATTTTTTAATCTTATATATAAATATAACATACACTTATCCTATTATATATTTATCAACTTAATGAAAATACCCGAATTAAGGAAACAAACTTGGAAGATAAATCACATTCACACAAACTTAAATAATAGTTGTAAAAATTTGTTTGCTAAAATTAATTGCCAAAATTCTCCTCAAATTACAATAGGTACAAGACATGTCTATATATATTTTGGATGGGATCACCTCACCCTCAACTCTTGTTTAAAATTGTCAGATCTAGAATAATACCATATCTTAATCTAATCATGTAGAATATTCATTTTTTAAAAATTATATAAATAAAATTATTATTTTAACTCTTCTACTCATGTAAAAATGCATAAATAGTAGGATTATAAAATAACTTTAGTAGTTAGTCGCTATGTGTGGGTGGCATTATTGGCTAGGACTACACTAGAACTTTATTAAAATGTAGTCAAGGTTGGTAGAATATATATATTAAAATGAGGGTTTTTTGACATGAATAATCCTTACATTATTTTAGTGACTAAATTTATTACTACAATTGATCTTGGTTAAGCATGCAAAGAAATGATAATCAACCAAAATTACTATCAAGACCAAAAATTGTAATAGGCCAAGATCTGTAATAATAACTCAAAATTGATTCATATTTATTTAATTTAAATAATTAAAAACCATGCATAAATAAGACTCAACTTGAAATTAGAGTTAACATGTAAAAATTCAATAAAACTAAAAAAAAAAAAAACTTGTATTTTTAACAATTGTTATTTTTAGTAAGTTTCAAATGCAAGCACGTGTAGCTCTAAAAATCTCCCAAAATATTATAAACAATAAAATTAGAATATAGGATTAATTTCAACTAAAGTTAACATCTGATCATAAAAATATATAATTTTAAAAATAAAAAAAATCCCCAAAAAATCATTAAACTATAATTTTGAACCCTCAGAAGATCTCCTTTAGCCTTTGAATTTTTTGAAAAACACCTCTAAGCGGAAAAATCATATTAGGGAAGAAAATAATTTTTTTAGATGGTTAATTTGGCATTTGGAAGAGCTCAAATGGAGATATGTATCAAAAGTTATGGCCTCCAGAAGTTGGTCTATTTTTTTTTGCATCATTCTCCTCTGGTTGAAAACAACTTAGCTCTTATAAGTTGCCCTGATTTTACTACTACCATTTTTATTTATCAATATTATTTATCTCAAATTATGTAATATAAGTGTTTTATTCTTTCTACAATACTTCCCATTGAACCAATTACCTATTATAATTCCCTTGCCCTGTGTTCACTGTCTTCATATCCAAAACCTGCATTATCTTTTTCTCCTTTTTTTGGAACCTACTATTTCCAATTTAATTATTCATTTTCATCACCTTCACCATATTATCCATGGAATTAATATAAATTTGAAATGTTAAATAATGGAGATATATCAAAATTCTACGGTAAACTCATCTCATAAGCATTGTCATTGATTTTCTTCATAATTCTGCATGGACCAATTTTCTTGTACCTTAACTTATTTTACATGCCTTTTGAAAATATTTATTTCCTAAAGTAAACCATTACCAAATCTCCTTAAAATACCTTGGATATTCTTCTGACAAATTTTGACACTTTATATTTCTCATTACTTTCCTACAAATTTCTTCTTACTCCTTGAAACTGCTATATATGCTCTGTAAATGCTTCAACATCATTGTTAATTTGATCTAAAATTGGTAAATGTACCAAATCTAAAATAACCATAGGATTTATCCCATAAACA
Source organism: Torreya grandis (assembly GCA_037957365.1). Classification (NCBI taxonomy): domain Eukaryota; kingdom Viridiplantae; phylum Streptophyta; class Pinopsida; order Cupressales; family Taxaceae; genus Torreya; species Torreya grandis. The sequence continues at coordinate 960,076 of JARHVA010003252.1, forward strand.
ATTTAAAATGGTGATTTTTCTATTGATCTATTCATTGAACTATTATATTCAAACTCAACTTATGGTAAATCCAAGTCCCATTTCTTGGGCTTCTCTCCCACAAAGCATCTCAACAAATTTACCAAGCTCCTATTCACAACTTCTATTTGTCCTTATATTTTTGAGTGATATGCACTAATGAATTATAGCTTAGTACCCATATTCTTCCAAAAAATCCTCCAAAAATGATTTGGAAATTTTGTGCTCCTATATGAAGTGGTAGTTTTTGAAACACCATGCAATCTCATATTATCCTTAAATAATAATTCTACAACTCTAGTGGCATCATTGGTTTTCTTACATGCAATGAAATGAACCCTTTTAGAAAATATTTTTAAAATAACAAAAATTTAATCATTCCCTCTTTGTGTTTTCTAATCCCAACACAAAATCCATAGACAAATCTATCCATGGTCCTTTTAGAACTAGTAATGATATGTATAGTATAGTATTTTGTGCATGTCCTTTAGCCACCTGGCATATCCTACACCTACAAACATACCTTGTCACATCTATCTTCATATTTGGAAAAAAATACTTTTCCTCCACCAAATATATTATCTTCACCTTACCAAAATTTCCAACCAAATGTCGACTATGTAATTCTCTTATTATATTATCTTGTAGAGACCCAACTAGAATGCATAATTGTTTCCCTTTGAAGAGATAACCTTCTCATATAAGATACTCACCATGAATATTATTTGTCATACCTATTAATGGATTCTTAAATTTCTCAAATACCTTTCCAAAATATGGATCAGTATCATATAATATTTTGATAGCTTCAAATCAAACTAATTCACTCACCATAATTGTTAATAATGTTACTCTGTTACTCAATGCATTAGCTACCTAATTCTGTTTTCCTAATTTATGTTTCAACACAAAAGTATACCCCTAAAAGAAAGATACCCACTTTTCATGCCTAGTATTTAACTTATTTTGTTTATCCACATACTTCAAAGCCTTATGATCTACAAATAGGATAAACTCCTTAGGCATCAGGTAATACCTCTAATGTCTTAATGCTTGTACAATTACATATAGCTCAATATCAGGTAGAATAGTTTGTTCTTACCTCATTCAATTTATCATTTTAATATTCTATTTTACTTCTTTCTTGACTCAACATAGCACCAATTCCCACAAATGAAGCATCACAATAAACCTTAAATACTTTATTAAAATTTAGTAATCCTAAAATTGATCTTTCCATAATCTCCTTTAAAAATTCAAAGCTTTCTATGCATGCTTTAGTCCATGAAAATTATTTCCATCTCATGAAATATATTATTGGTTCCAAAATACTATATACATCCAATTTATAACACCATTTATGTTGAAATTGTCAATCTTACTCGAATTGCACTCAAATGCACATTTTAAGTCAAAATCTATAAAATGTGCTAAATTGTTCAATCTTTTCATTTAGAAGTGATGATTTAGGATAATACATCCCTAAATGGGGCAATGAATTTTATGTGATACCTAACTTTGATCAATTCATTCTGAGTCAAAATGATGATTTCACCTTTTTGTTCTCTAGATCACTCTTTTCTTCTAATTCATTGATACACATCATGTACCTTTTTTTATTTTGTGTTGGCAGCATCCTAAATGTGAATATGATTCCAATGCATCTAACATTGACTTCCAATTACAATCTAATTAAATTTTGAGACAATAATATGACATTTTGACCAATTTGAGTAATTTATGCATAAATTTCTAAGGTTTGCATCAAAGTTGACTAATCATAGTTAAGGCTAATTAAAGCAAATCAAGAGATTAAGTTAATTTTTCATGAAATTTTTTGAATAAATATTTTTTAAAAATTTATTATCATTAAATGCATCATAAAATGACATCATCCTATAAGAAAGACATCCCTAGGCCATAAATGTATAAAATATCTCATCAAGCCACCCCATTCCTCATTAAGACCCTCCATGCCTCTTAAATTCCCCTCTATCCCAAATATTTATGAGGGATAATTTTAGATTTAATTATATAATTGGATTAATAAAAAGGCCACACATCTCAATCTTGATATGGATTGTCATGGTTGATCCTGATTAATCTCAAAAATCTATAAATAAAGAGGCTATGAACATCATTTTTAAGCTTGATTTTTGTAATGTTATAATGAAAAATTATTTCCACGATCCTTTGCATTTGATTATTTATTTTAGTTTCAAGATTAATTGATAGGAAAATTACATAGTTACATATCGTGAGCCTACGTTTTGTGGACTGTTCTTGAGAGATTAGAGGAGTTTGCCACCATTGTTCATGAAGATAAGGATGCTTGATCAAGGGAGAACATGTTTTTGAGCCACTCTTGGAGGATGGATTCACTTGGGAAGGTATAGGTTTCTTAATTTATTTCATTTATATTTCATTATCATTAGCAATTCCTACATGAATAGATAGGCTTAATTTGGTTTACTGTTATGCATTTTTCTTTTGATTTATTAGACTAATGTTTGAATAATCATGTTATGTAATATTCTATACATTTTGGCATATATGATAAGACCTAACCTCATAAATTTGGTCAAATTATACCTACAATAAACTTAATAATCATTGCCATTCATGATCTTAGAGTGTGGAGGTAAACAAAGTAAAGATCCCAACTTGGCCCTGACTCACCCTGACTAATCTTGACTCACCTTGAATCACCTACCAACCCAACTCACTTTTCCAACCCAACTCACCTATCCACCCAACTCATCTATCAACCCAACTCGACTTTCAAATTGAGAGCTAAATTCTTAATGTCATTTTCTCAAACTCTGAAGTGCTTCAAAACATGCCCTTATAATTATGTTTTTGTAGGTTGAAGGGATAGTTTAGAAGTTATTTTTAAAGGTTTTGACTAACCAAACACACTTAAATTTGGGTTTAAAATAAGCATGCTTGATTTCACATATTTTAATTAGTGCTTAAAATGAACCTAAGATTCAAGTAAGTCTTAGATATATTTCATTTAGTGCTTAAAACACATCATAACTCTTGAAACATTTTAAATTTGGTGTGTTAATCATGAATCTAGGCTAAGTCTTGAATATTCAATTTGGGATTCAAAGGAACTTAGGTATTTATTTATTCATGTGGCCTTTTTTATCCAATATTTTACCATTTTAGCAATTAAGGCCAAGGGCCAAAAATAACATAACCTAATATCTTATTTGATGCTTAAAATTGAACTCATTTATCAAGTTTATATGTAATAGGTAATTAATTAATTGATTGGTAAAAAGAGGGATTTTGTATGTATGATCTTCCATAAATCCCCTTTGGGGAGTTTTGTAATAAAAATCACCATCTTTATTGCAAGCATGCCTAGTCCAAGGCATAAAAAAATTTGTCGCTTAAAGCGCTCCCTAAAAACTCATAATAGTATTGGGTGATCTTGAGGCAACCATAAAGTATTTATATTATGTCTTTTATTTTATGAAAATTTGGCTTGTGAGAGGTATTTCATCACCTTCCATGAGTTCTCTAGGGATAAAGCACTGGGATGTATCTACACTTTGGACATCACATTACATTGAGCAAATGATGGATGTGGTGGTTGTAGAAAGGGCCAGACCTTTTTGCAACAAGCCAAGTGCCACAAACACCAAATTAAAGTGTGTTTATTTTCCATCATTTGGCATGAAATTCATTGTTCAATTGATCCATTTATAATGATCAAAAAATTTCTAGTTTTAGCCAACCCCACATTGCCATACCCTTGTTAGGATTTGGATGAATATACTTAGTGTATTTTGGTTATTTTTTCTTGGTATATTTTGAGACTAAAACTTGTTTTTTGGTTTATAAACAATGCCAAAATCAATTTTTTTATATTCCACTCTTTTGATTAAAGATGCATTATGTTGTCCATTTTACACCACACTTGTTGCTTGAAATTTTTGCTAAACATTTTTGTGTGTGTGCCATTTGGACCTTGTTTATGTGTCATCATGTTGTCCACTATTGTCTAGCTATTTGGGTCCAATATTAGTCTTCAAAGTTGCATTTTTAATTAACCTTATCATGTTTTGATCCAAACATTGATTGATTTCTATTTAAGACTCAATTCATGGGGCTAATATATAGATCTTTCTCTTTTGGGTTGTATAACTTTAGTTAAATGATTACCTAAAATTGAAGACTATTAATTTTTGGTTTTTTTAATAACCTATCCTCATAATTATTTATCCATTTATTTGGGATAGCATAACCTTTCTCTAAAATCCTTTGACTATATACATTTGACGTTAGGTTATTTTATGCCAAATCTTGGCACAAACCATTTTGAGATACAACTCCACCCTTTAGACCAAGGTTGAAACTTTTGTATTTTGGGAATTTATTTTCAAAGTTTGTATAAATCTAAGCCTTTTATTTTTATAGCTTTATTTTTTAAATGTGGATATGTCTAGTTACACTTATGGTGGAGTCATATATAATCCAACTTAGGATAAAATGGCTGCACAAAATGACTTTTATGACTTTAGTCAAGACCCCAATGGTGATAATATGGTTTTTGAGATATATGTCTATCCACCTCATAAAAATCAATCATGGAAACATAATCAAGATCCATATTATGATCCAACTTGAGATTGGGATGATTGGGTTCATCAAGAAGACTTAGATGCTTTGGCTTATGTAAGAAACCAAATTGAAACATGTCTAGTCATCACCATTTTAGGACCTCCTCATTTGGCTTATGCAATCAACCAAAATAAGAAGCGTCTATTCATTACCATTTTAGGACCTCTTCCTTTGGTTTTCACAAAACACCAAACTAAGAAGCATCTAGTTATTACCATTTCTGACCCATCACTAGTTTCTTATGAACCTATTATTGAAGAACCTCCATTTTATGAACCAATTGTGTCTGATCTTTTATTCAATAGTCTAATTTTTTGAGAGTTTATTATTGAACCACAAACCATTACTCCTATTAAACTAAACATTCCCCACTTTAGAAATTCTATGCCAATATTCAAGCTAAAACAAGAACCATTACCTCTTCAAGAGCCATCTTATGAGGATCAAAATGTGTTCAAAATTGATTTTTTAAAACCAATTGTAAACCAAAATCAAAATGTTATTGTTGAAACACCCATTTATGACAAGTAAAATTATGATAAGTTACCTATTCATATTTTACCTATTTTTAAAGAACCTCATCTCCTTGATAAGCCAACATCGGTAGAGTTATCTCTTGATCTTATCGCAATTATTTAGGAGTCTCACTTTGATAGACATGATTTTGTCGAGACATCCCTTGAGTCATGCCCTCTCTTTGAGGGGATTCACTTAGATGAACCAATCTATGTTGAATCCTTCCAAGATGAATAATTTTTTATTGAGCCCATTATGCCATCATAGGGCATTACTTTTCAAACGTTCAACATTCAATAGATCATTATCAAAAAAACCATATCAAATGAAGAATAAAAATTAGATTCAAGTTCTATTTTTGAACTGACATTAGATTTAGCATTAAAAATAGAATCAACATCAGTTGTAACATTAGATTCAGAGTCCCTTGCTTTGAAATCAAATTCAAAAATAGATTATAGTCATGGTTGTTATAACATTGGTTACAATTTCCCTATGGATCAATTTGAATATATCTATGATCCTTCTATAGTTTTTTAGGATGATTACTTCAACATCGACACAAGTTATCCTAGTATTTTATATGAGGATTATGCTACCTTTCATCATCCCACCACTATTACTACCAACCAATATAGCCATTTCATTGACATTCCATCTCCCATAAGTATCAATTTGGACCAATAGAATCACACTTTATTGAACTGCATCCATGGAATCATATCATTTACAAAATGTCAGTGGGCTCAAGACTAAATTGATGTATAAGAAGAACAATATCCTAGTGAAACCTTTTCAGAGGTGCTAGGGGATGATCAAAGTTCAAATTCAATATCTTCTAGTGAAACCTTTTTGTAGGCACTAAAGGAAAATCAAAGTCAAATGTTAGCATCTCTTTGTGAAACCTTCTCATAGGCACTACGGGATGATCAAAATAGACTCATTGGTGAAAAACTCATCAAGGCACGAATAGCTGAGCATAAAATTTCTTCACTATTTACTAAAGATATTATTCAAGATAAAATAAAAATAGTTTCTAATCTACAACATAATCAGATGGTAGCTACTCTCAAGGTCAAGTAATAGAACAATTTAGTGATCCTATTGAGAGCATCTTTAGAGGTCTTTGGCCCCACCATAACCAAAATTATGTCAAATATGACATCAACAATATTACGTGTGACTGAAAGTCCTAATCCTCATTTATTATACGTTATATTATCACCCACCTATTTATTACCCACTTATCTCATTTATATTAACATTATTTACCATCATTGACAACACTTTCCTTTATTGAGGTTATAAGAATATCTTGTCTCAACATTTGAAGGAAGTAGAACTAGTGATCTATTAAGATCATAAACACATTATTGAGATCTAGTTCAACAACAAGTTCTTGATAGAGTAGATTTTTTTAAAAGGTATTGGATAAAATCTTTATAACTGATCATTTCTATTATCTCACATATTGATTAGGATGTGCATCTCCCTGTTAGCAAGAGCAACAAAACCATTTTTCACTTTTCCAATTACCATTTTCCATTACCATGCCTCATCTCTTATGGACAATCCTGTAAACCCTTTTTAGGAAGTATTATACCATTATAATCCATGAACCATGACGTTTGAGCTACATTGACTTGAGTTCCTTTGGGAATATGTAGGTAACACTCAATTTCTATTTAGGTTAGCTTGGTCTCCTTCTTTACACTCTCACCATTTTGTGAGAAATTCCTCTAAGTTTGAACACTCTCACCATTTTTCAAGCAACCTAAGCCTCACTCTGACCAATTAGTGAGCATGGGCTGTTGCAACTATCTTAGATATTTTGTTGTAACCTCTACTCTTAGATGTGAATCACCTTGACTAGATGGTCCCCCTTGTGCATATTTTATCCTAAAAACACTAAGAACATTGGAAATACTTTAAAACTACCAAAAACATCAGAACATGCTCTACAAAATAACAAAAAAATTATGTCATGCTTCTTTACATTTGTACATTCATGTCTCACCATACTATGCTCTTACCATTGTGTAAGCAAAGAAACACTAGTTCATCTTTTCCCACACACTTATCATTTTACAAGATCATTCTTTTTCATCCCATTAGTTTATTATTTGTAATACCATTCTAATTTATTTTTAATATTTTCCATTTCTTCTATAACATCAATCAAGTTGGTTTGATCATCATTTTTCTTCTATCTTGTCTCCTGAAAGAACTACATTTTACCCGAAGTTCATGTTGGAACATGCATCCATGGAGCTATGTAGGTAGTGTCCACTTGTCTTGTACATATGGAGTCAGCCTGACCAACCCCTTATTTTTCTTCTCTTCCCCCATTTCTTCTTTCATTTTTCCTATTTAATTATGGAATAATTTTTGTGTCATTATTCTTTGTTATGTTGTGGTGGAAAGTAACACCTCTATCACATGTGAAAGAACATTTATCTTTAAACTATACTAAATTGGTTTTTTATTTGTGTGTGTTTATTTGTTTTTTCTCAGTGTTGTATTGTGCTTTCACACCTCTCCTTTTATTTATTCTCTTCTTCTCTTTTTATTACTTCTTGTTTCATCTTGGTCTTGTGTTTTTCCATTTTATTTGTTTTTCTCTTTTGTGTTCAAGAATGTGTTGATGGTCTACATAGATCTTAATTATTCATATCTTGATCTTATGTCATTCAAATGTTCTTGATTTTTATTTTTAAACATTTTTGTTCCTAATTAGGTCTATATTGATCATATATTGATTTCAAGTTAGGTTCATTTATTTTTATCTTTTTCTTTGTCTTTACTTTTTTGTTTAAATGTAAATAGTTGTAACTTTAGTTTTTGTTATTGTTTTATCATTATCCTTAGTTATAGGTAATCACATTTGAACCAAATCATTGTTATTAGAATATTATGTCATTCTAAGTTATTAATAATTATGATGCCTAATTTATTTTTCTATAGCAAGCACTTTGTGCTCAAGTTTCAATGTCTTAAACATCAACACAACTCTAATGAATGAGTCTCAAGAACACTTTGCATAATCTAGGATCATGATATGAAATTAGGCATCTAGGTATCATAAATTTTAGCAGATTTGAATCTATGCTTAGACATGCATCTCTTCACATACATTGTGAGTCTAATCAATTCTTGGTTAGTTTTCATCATTCCTCATTTCATTCTCTCCCAAACTTAGATTAATTACATTGGCCTGAAGTTCAAGTTGCAATATGAGTCCATGAAACTATGTAGGTAGCACTTAATTTATATTGAGGTCATCTTGGATATCTTTTATTTTCATTTTCATATCTTTCATCAATTTATGCATTCTTATATGCTTAGTTTCTTGTGGCTTTCTAAGCCATTACACCATCACATGTATGTTTGTACCTACTCACTTTAACTTGTCTTTTGGGTTATATCCTTGTGCTATTTTGATTACCAATTTCCCATGATGGGGTACAAAATTTGAATAATGTCATACTAACATAATCCCTACAGGGGAAAAAACATTATTTATTCTTTATCAAGTGATCAAAATTCACCCTAGTAGGGCAAAAACTATATTATCATGATCACATTTTCTCTACTAGGGCACTTCTTATTATCTTCTCTTTGGAGACCCCATTCTAGTGGTGCTTCCCTTCCTAAAGTAGAACATTCTATCTTTTCCTCTAATTCCAATCTTTCCACACTACTACCCATGATGGTAATATTTAGTCTGCAACTTGTCTCAAGATTGATCAATGTTGTAAGTGCACAACTTATACTCTTAAATTAGGTATGTTTAAAGTGTATCCCTTAAATTTATGGATTGTATATTTCCCCTTCCCCCCATATTTGGGGTCTATTATACCTCTAATTATATTTATATCATTTATGGTAATCACACATGAAAGAATTAGCTCATTTGGATGTGATGTACTCCATGGGTTAATATCTCATTGTCCTTCTCTTTTCAAGAGTCCATTCTTCTCTTTCATCCTAGTATGTCCTCTCAAGGGGCCATCTTGGGTCATTTCCAATTTATTTATGATAACTCTTTTATTTGAAAAGATGTTTCTTTACTTGAATGTCTCACTACACCTTCTCAAATAGGGTAAAAATGTATACATCCAATTCCTAACACCATTGGTGTTGAAATTGTCAATCTTACTCAAATTGCACTCAAATTCACATTTCAAGTAAAAATCCATAAAACATGATAAATGGTTTCATATTATCATTTATAATTGCTAATTTAGGATAATGTATCCCTAAATGGGGCAATGCATTTTATGTGATACCTAACTTTGATCAATTCATTTCGATTCATAATGATGATTTCACCTTTTTGTGTTTTGGATCATTTTTTTCTTCTAATTCATTGTACACATCACATACCTTTGCTATTTTTTTGGCAACATCCTAAATTGTAATATGGTTGCAAATCATCTAACATTAACTTCCAATTCCAATCCATTAAAATTTTGAGCCAATAATATGACATTATAACCAAATTTATTAATTTGTGCATAAATTTCCAAGGTTTGCATCAAAGTTGACTAATCATGTTTAAGGATAATTAACCCGAATCAAGAGCTTAATTTAATTTTCCATTGAAAATTTTGAATAAATCTTTTTCAAAATTTATTGTCATTAACTACATCATCAAATGACATCATCTTATAAGAAAGACATCCCTAGGTCATAAATGCATAAACTATCTCATCAAGACACCCCATGCCTCATGAAGACCCTCCATGCCTCTTAAATGACCCTCTATCCCAGAAATTTATGAGGGATATTTATGGTTTTAATTATATAATTGGATTAATCTATGGCCACACATCTCAATCTTGAGATAGATGGTCATGGTTGATCCTGATCAATCTCAAAAATCCTTAAATAGAGAGGCCATGAACATAATTTTTAAACTTGATTTGTGAAAAGTTATAATGCAATTTTTTTTCCACAATCCTTTGCATTTGATTATTGATTCTAGTTGAAAGCTTCATTGATAGGCAAATTAGATAGTTATATATCATGAACCTAGGTTTTATGGAGTGTTCTTCAGACATTGGAGGAGTTTGTCACCATTGTTGATTAAGAAAAGGACGCTTGATCAAGGGAGAACATGTTTTTGAGCCACTCTTGGAGGATGGATTCACTTAGGAAGGTATAGGTGTATTGCTTTCTTTCATTTGTCTTTCATTGTTATTAGCAATTCATGCATGAATAGATAGTATTAATTTGGTTTACTCATGCATTTTTTCTTTTATTTATTGGAATAATGTTTGACTAATCATGTTATGTAATCCTCTCTACAAATACTACTAAATTTTTTAATAAATTTTCTATAAAAAGTTTCTAAATCATGGAAACTTCTTACCTTTGTACTTATTTTTGGAATAGGCAACTCAAAAATTGCCTTTATCTTTTATTCATCCATTCTCACCCCATATACTAAAACTAAAAATACCAAAAATACCAAACTCTTCTACGTAAACCTACACTTCTTCAAATTTGCATACAACTTCTCCTTTCTTAAGAAATCTAGTACCATTCTCAAATGTTGTAAGTGTTCTTATTTAGTCTTACTGAATATCAAAATAAACAACCACAAACTTACCAATATATTCTTGTAGCTATTGGATAGGTGTCCAGCATCTACCTTAGGGATTTATGACATGGATTAATATCCTCTCATGGGTAATTATCTAAAATTGGTATCAAGTGTTAATAGCTTGATATTTTAGTGTAACGACAATTATGACTCCAATAAGTGGTATCAGAGTAGGTCCTTTGGATGAAAATTAACAAAGTGAAGGAGATTCTGAGTGGTACAAATATGGATAAATAGTTGAGGAGAGGATCTTGAGTTAAGATCAATGGTCAAAAGTCTTAAAGAATAGATTAGTAATATTAAAGAGAAAACATGTAGGATGATGGATGATGTGGTTAAATAAGATAATAGGGATAAATATACTAACCAAGTTCATAAAATTTATATGGAGGCTACATGTTCAAACATGAAATCTAAATAAGCTGAAATTGATCAATTAAAGACTAATCTTGTTTCCATAAAAGATGAGTATAAAAAGGTCATAATCAAGATAGGCAAGCCTAAAAAAGAACAAAATAAATTAGAACAAGTCAAATAAGATGGAAAATAGATCAGTAATCCCAAGGACCAATTGGGGGTAGCTAATGTAAATATGAAGACGAGAAGAAGAATGCAGATATATTAAGACTTAGTTAGAAACAAATATCAAAATAGGTTCAAGACAAGGTGAGAATGATGAGATGAAAAATGAGAGAAAATTGTTAAATAATCAGAATGAATAGCTCATAAACAAGTTGAACAAGATAAGAAAAGAGCATGAGAAGTTTGATCAAGTCAAGGAGATTGAAAAATTAAAAGCAATGAAAGAAGGTATGTTAGATGACTAAATGCTTTAAGGTATTTTAGTTTATTTCATGGTTATTATTATACATGTGATAAGTATGGTCATAGAGCATGTCAGTCAGAGAAAGCTTGGTGGCTATCAAATATTATTTGATGAGATGGTATGTAAATAGGGTATGCTTGTGCATTCTTTTATATATCTTTTGTTGGAGAAAATAAGGTAGTGAAGAATCTCATTAGTCCTATCTTGAGAAGGAGTTAGCTTATTGATCATGGTTTGGATGTTATGGTATAAAGTATTTGAATCCTTGCTGAAGATGTCATGTTATAGATGAAGCATGTAGCTAGGGGGAGCATTGTAGTTGGTCAGGTCCTAGGATCAGAGAACTGGGAGGTTGAATTTGAGAAAGAAGGTGTGGAGAAGAAATTTTGTGTGATCACACTGATAATGCCAATCAGAGAAGGTCTTTGGTTAAGAGGTAGCAACAAATTCATGAGCTTACCCCAGAGATTTGTCTAGGAGCTATTTTGTAGTGTCAGAATAGGTATATCTAGATGGTATAATGGGATTGATGAAAATTCAAGAAGATTTTGATGCTCAAAAATATATATACACTTATTTATGATGTACTCGAGGTGGTTTTGTGATCAGAAGGTATGTTGAAATTAAATTAAAGATTTTTGTTTGCTCTTAGGTTTCTTACTTTGTGCTTATGAGTATGCATATCCCAAAATTAATTATAGGAATTTAAATTTCCTAATGGTGTGGAATCTCAAATATTAGTCCAAAAGTGTATAATGGTTGTATCTAGGCATACAAGAAGTTTTAGAGGTAGATGTTGATAAGAAGGTTTTGTGTTGACTCTGTTTGTTTTGAGATTATAGGGATTTAGCCTCTGATAGAATAGTGGTCTACCTTATGATTTAAGGTTTGAGTATTCTTAATTTTTTGAATGGACCAAATCGATGGTTAAATCAAGCTTCAAAAAAATTTGAATTTTTGTGGTTCTCAAGTTATTCTTATTTATGTCAATATAGAGGGATAATTAACTAGTAGGTTTGTGAAGGAAGTAAAATAAAGAGGATGATCCTAGTGATGAAAATTGGTGTCCTTGAGGGGAAATATGAGATTTTTATAGATATGAAGTTATAGATCTTGAATATATGTCTACTAAAAGGTATGGGCTCTACAAGTTCCAGGTAGGGCTACAAAGAGTCTAGGACAAGCCTAGTGCGAACAAGAGTGCTTTTGTTCAATTTGTCCAAAGGAGAAAAGTATGAATGTTTCAAGGTGAGTTCTCAAGTTGGTTTAGAACATGATTCTTGAGTCATACATGGTATCACATCTATGGTCATGGGTTTGAATCCCCTCATTAATTCTAAGGGGGAGATTGTTGGATAGGTGTCTAGTGTCTCCCTTAGGGATTCATGACATGCTTAACATCCTCCTATGGGTACTTATATGGCATTTTTGTTTGGAATTAATAGGTTTATATTTTGGCACAATGAAAATCATGACTCCAAAAATAATGACAATAATTACTTGAAGTGGGCTTAGTTGATCTTTAGTGTTTGACTATTTAGAGATGATTAGGGATGAGTCTGAAGTATTGAACATGTGCAAGGGGCCTTATCATAAGTTCATGTGGTTAGAGTGATTGTGTGCATAAGTGTAATTTATCTATTTGATCATATTTTTCATCTAGATACTTTGGGTTTAATGGCAAAAAATTGGAGTAGGCAGTTTGATGACATCACCATTTCCATGTGGGAGTGAGTCAAGGGTAGTTGGTCATACGATTATGATCACATTAGTCCATAATTCTATGAAATAGATCTTATGTCATGCATCATATCATATTAAAATATATGAGGGTGAAAATTTGGCTTCTCAATAATAATTCATTATTTTCCCATAGCCAAATTTACAAACTGGTAAAAAAGAGTTGGGTAAGCATGTTGATGAGGTCAACATTGACACGCACGGAGGTGTCAGGATAAAATTATCATATGGGTTTATTTATTTTTGGACTTAGTTTATTTTCACTAAAATTTATATCATGTGATGAAGTTCATCAAAATTTATTCATATGCAAAGTTGGACTCCCAGGCAGTTTGACTGTGTTTTCCCATACTTAGCCAATTTTACAATGTCACAAAAAGAGCCGAGTGATAATTTTAGTGGTGTTATATCTTAAAAATGTGAAGGTGTCAAGAGAAACTAATCATATGGGTTTGTTCAGTTTTGATCATATATGGTATTTTATAAATTTGAGATTAGGTGCTAAAGCGTGTTAAAAGTTATGCTTGCTCAAAGTTGGTCTCTCAAGCAGGTTTTGACATGGTTGGCTCTGTGATAGAAGATTTTGAGAAGACATTTTAATGGTGATATATCTCTCACATGTGAGGGTTACATGATTTTTTTTTGATATAATTATATTCTCCTATGTAAGTAGATCATATGGTCTAAATTTGAGATCATGCGAGTAAGCACAAAACAAGTTATTAATGTTTAAAAATGGTTACACAAGCATATTGAAAGGGTCCCCATACTTAGTATTATTTGCATAATGTTAAAGATATATACATACTAAAGATCCAATGGATTGTGAGAGTTCCTATAGTGAATATATATGATGTGCATAAGAGTTAAACGGGTCAATGTGATAGTTGTTTAACAAAGTTAAAGTTCAAGACCAAATAAAGATCCAATGGTGCACAAGTGATCATACATAAATGATATAATGATGTATGTTGATAAATATGTCAAGAAGTGTAACATTTTTAATATATGATAAAATTTATAGGATAAATATATAATTATGAGTGGGTTTTCATACAAATTTATCAAATGGTGCATGGTGATTGATAAGGACCTTATTGATGCATGAAGATTGATAGAGCATGTGAAGTTAAAGTTTCCAAGGTGCATGAGATGAGGTAAAAGTGACAAAGGTTTAACTCTTGAGCATTGGCACCTATTCATTAAATACAATACAATATCAATCGCATGAGTTTGATTTGAGTAATGAGGACCTAAGATGTGAGCATTGTGTTCTAGGTTTAACTATGGCCGTTGTCATTTAAATATTTGAATTTGCTAAGGGAAATACCACTGTCTAGTCTTTGGGCCATAAATTTTGATCTAAACATTATTTTCTCATGTATTAAAAATAAAAATGGTAGATGACTCTAAGGCACATCTTTAAATATTGATTTAAGGATCTAGAGGTGTGCATATTCAAAGATATTGAGCTCCAAAGTTAATTGTGTTTCTATATATCTTATGCAAGTAACCGAAGAAGGATATTTGAGATTATATAGATGATGTTTTGATGTTTCATGGTGAATTAGATATTTGTGATTGTTTTATACTACATGACATTGATCTATGTGGTTTTTGGAGGTATGATCAATATATCTTAAGTATGAACAATACTTAAGAAGTTGATTGTTTATTCAATAATGGTATTCCTATGTATAAAGCATTTGTTTGAGTTGTTTGATCATTTGAAAAGGTGAGCTAAGATGACTTTTATCATTTATGGATGTCCTAAGGGACATAAGGAATGAACCTTTGTAATTATAAATATTCATGTGTTCTTAATTTTCTTTAAGATGTATCAAAAAGGGTGAATGGGTCTCTATACGACCTAAAAGTGACTTAAGACTATTTAAAATTGGATTATGCTTAAGTGTGACCCATATGAGATACATTATGCATTGAGTGAATGAGTTCTTTTATTAATGTTGCTTGATAAAACACATAACACATAGTTCCTATGGGAAACCCTCATGGGGAATAAAACCCACTCTCAAGCCTACAACATAAAGGGACTACTACGTTATATGAAATTACAAGCAAGAGACTGATTAACTCCTTCAGACAAACAAACCTTGATCATTTCCTCCTAACCAAAGGTATTTACCAAAAAAATTGTTTCATAAGGAGCACCTACCAATAATATGATCAACTCCTTTAGACCACCTGCCTTTAGTAAAACACATGTTTTACAAGGAGAAACTACCCCTAAGGAAGACCAAATCATTTATACCTTCCTTTGATAATAACACCCCCACCTTAGATTTAATGTCTTCAACACCTAATGATGGATCTCTGGATATCACTATTCTCACCTTTCAACAACAACTCTATCACCTAGCACACCTTATTGGTGAAAACATATTACATACTTGAAGCAACATATAAAGATCAATTATGACATATTACATATCAAAACTAACCCCAATCTTCAACTCTAAACACTCAATGCATCCTTCATATTAATAATTATATTACAACATCATTAACATGACTAGGTGGTCATACACATAGTCCACACACTAATCTAACAATAGCACGATTCTACCAACAAAATTATGATCAACAAGTCATATAAATAGTCCTTAAATTAATATTCTCATCAGGTCATCCACATGGAACTCTACCCCTCCATCACTCCATAATTCACACACACAAACCTCTCTCAAACAACCTCATAAGCATACACACCCATTCTACCACTTTTAGGCTTATTAGGTCTAATGGTCATTGTGATCATCTTCAACACCTTGCTCAGACTAGCATGTTTGATCCTTTTTGCTCTCTACTAGTCCTCACTAACTTGTACCTTTTATTTCAAAGGTTATCTCCTAACATACAAGTCTCAAAATTACAAGTCTAGAAACCAACACATTTGATTTCATTATATATAGAGTAATAATGAATTATCAAGTTCACAATATTTCCTTTTCAGCCACAAAACATGCCTTCACTCTCAAGGCATCTCATATGGACCACACTTAATCATAATCCCCTTTTAAATAGGCCTAAGTCACTTTTAGATCCTATGGAGACCTATTCACCCTTTTTGATACATATCCATGCAAATTAAGAACACATGACTATTTATAATTACATAGGTCCACTCCTTATGTCCCTTAGGACATCCTCAAATGATCATAGTAATCTTATCTCACCTTTGCATATGATCAAACAACTCAAATAGAGACCTTATATATAGGAACACCATTATCAAACATATAGTTAACTTATTAATCGTTATTCATAGTTAAGATAGATTGATCACACCTCAAAAATCCTCATATAACATCTTTATGGAGTTCATAATACTCCCCAATATCTAATTCACCATGAAACATCAAAACAACATCTACATAAGCTTTAATATCCTTCTAGGGTCACTTGTAGAACATATATGAAAACAAAATCAACATTAGAGCTCAATATTTTTATCTATACACACTTCTAGATCTTAAAATCTATATTTCCAAATGTTCCTTGGATTTCTCTACCACTTTGCTTTTTACTACAATAACAAATTTGACTTCTATCAAAAGCAATGGTCTAAAAACCAAACATTGGTCTTTCCTTTAGCAAACTTATATATTTAAATGGAAATGGTTAAAGTTAAACCTCAAACACAATGCTTGCATCTCATGTCCTTTTTTCTCAGATTGAATACACTCTATCAATCTTGTTTTATCTATAACATATAAGGGATGCATCTCAAAATGTTATACCTCTATCACTTTGACCTTATCTTGTGCACCCTTGAAACTTTGACTTCAAGTTCTCCATCGATCTTTATGGATTAGTTAGGTCCTTATCAAGTAATGCAGACCATTTAAACAATCTGTATAAACACCTACTCACTATTAAATCCTTATCCTATAGATTTTATTAGATGTTAAATGTCATGTATCTATCTTCATTTTGCTTAACATACAAAATTTATCTTTGATCTCTATGATCACCCGTGCACTATTGGATCTTCATTAAGTCATAAACTTTGACTTTGCTAAATAGCTATCACATTGACCCATTTAACTCTACATGCACCATTTTATCTATAAGTATGAACTCCCATGAACCATTAGATCTCCACTAGGTCTAGATCTTTAACATCAAGAAAATTGACTAATGATGGGGACTAATTTAATATGCATGAGTAGCTATTTTTGAACCTTAATAACTTATTCTACACTTACATGATCTCAAATTTAGAAAGATGATCTCCTCTCATAAGATAATCCAACCATATAAAAAAAACTCCTAAAACCCTCGCATTTGTGAGCTATATCACCATTAAAATGCCTTCTCAAAATCTTTTGTCACAGATCCAACAATGTCAAAACCTACTCGAGAGGCCAACTTTGAGAAAGAATAAATTTTGTTTTGTTTTAGTGTATGATCTAAAATTTAGTAAAAATATTTTATACTAAAAAATAAACAAACCCATATGATCATTTTCTCTATACATATTCACATGTGTAAGATAAACACCATCAAAATGCTCATTGAAATCTTCTTGCCACACTACATGAGAGCCCTACTTTGCATATGCATAACTTTTGATACACTTCATCACATGATTTTAATTTTGGTGAAAATAAACTAGGTATAAAACTAAACAAACCCATATGATCATTGTGTCCTGACACCTCCATGCATGTAAATGCTGACATAATCAAAGTGTCTTGAGAGAGAAGACTAGTAAGCTTGTGTGGTGATTCTTCATGGTGTGTGGAGATATAAAGATGCTAAAATGGTAAAATAGATAAAATATATTAGGGGTATTCCCTCTCAAATGTTTGATGGTAAGTTCCATCAATTTTTAGTGTTTTATTTTTTCTTTGTTCATTGGTTGTAATGTTTGGTTGAAGATAGTGTTAGCATGGAGAAGAGAATGTTGTCAAGGCAAGAAGAGGTAGAATAAATGTAAGGAGGAACGTGTAATATATTTATAAGATGGTCTATTCCTGATTGGTAGTCTTTTTAGGTCCTCAAGATCAATTGGTACCCACTTTGTCATTGTGTCAAAAGGGGAGAAAGTTCCTATTGTGGGAGTACTTGAAGAGAGAGAAGGTGAGTCGTATATTATTACATATGATGTTTGTTGACATCAATGACAAATGGGGATATTATTTTAGATTTTAAGTTATGTCATGGTGATTTCATGGAGGTGTCATAGTGAGTGAATGAAGTGATTTGATATCCTAAGTAATAATGACAAAGTGTGCAATGTGTTTGACAAAGTGTGCTTGAAGTAGGCTTGATTGATCTTTAATGTTTAACTATTTAGAGATGATTAGCAATGAGTCTAAAGTATTGATCATGTGAAAGGGTCAATATCAGAATTCCATGGTGGTTAGATTGATTTTTTTCATAAGTGGAATTCATCTAGTTGATCATAGTTTTCATCTAGACACTTTGGATTCAATGGTAGAAAATCTAAGTAGGTAGTTTGATGATGTCACCATTTCCATGTGGAAGTGAGTTAAAGGGATTTGGTCATATGATTATGATCAAGTTATTACCTATTTTATATTTGCTATATCTCAAGTCATGCATCATAGTGCAGTTATAGATATGAGGGTGTAAATTTGGCTTCTCAATCAGAATTCATTATTTTCCCATACTTAGCCAAATTTGCAAAGTGGCTAGAAAGAGCTGACTAAACATGTTGATGAGGTCATCATTTCCACACATGAAGGTGTCAAAACAAAATGATCATATGGGTTTGTTTAGTTTTTGAACTAGTTTATTTTCACTAAAATTTAGATCATGTGATGAAGCATGTCAAAAGTTATGCATATGCAAAGTTGGGCTCCCAGGCAAATTGTCTATGTTTTTCCATACTTTGCCATTTTTGTAATGTGGCAAGAAGAGCTGAGTGATCATTTTGGTGGTGTTATATATTTTTCATGTGAATGTGTTAAGATAAAAAAATTATATGGGTTTTTTTAGTTTTGAGCGTAGATGATTTATGCTAAATTTGAGATCATGCACTGAAATATGACAAAAGTTATGCTTGCTCAAAGTTGGCCTCTCAAGAAAGTTTTGACATGGTTGGATTTGTGATAGAAAATTTTGAGAAGGCATTTTAATGGTGATATATATTGTATATGTGAGGGTTATATGATATTTTTGTTATATGTTTGGATTCTCTTATTAGAGGAGATCATTTGGTCTAAATTTGAGATCATGCAAGTAAGCACAAAAGAAGTTATTAAGGTTCAAAAATGGCTACTCAGGAATATTGAATTGGTCTCCACACTTAGTCAATTTGCTTAATATTAAAGATATAGACCTAGTGGAGATCCAATAGTTCATGGGAGTTCATACTTCTAGTTAAAATTGTGTACTTAGAGTTAAATGGGTCAATATGACAGTTATCTAGTAGAGTTAAAGTTCAAGACCTAACAAAGATCTAATGGTGTGCAAGTGATCATATAGATCAAATATTAATGGTACATGTTAATAAAAATGTGGATAGGTGAGTCATGTTTAATGTCTAATTAAAGGTATAGGATAAGGATCAAATGGTGAGTGGGTGTTCATATATATTGATCAAATGGTGCATAGTGCTTGATAAGGACTTGACTGATCCATAGAGATTGATAGATTGCGTGAATTCAAAGTTTTTAGGGTGTAATATATGAGGTCAAAGTGATAGAGGTTTAATGATTGAGCATTGACACATACGTATTAAATATCAGACAAGATCATAGCCATGAGTTTATTCTAAGCAGTGAGGACATAAGATGTGAGTATTGTGTTTGAGATTTAACTATGATTATTACCATTTGAATATTTGAATTTGATAAGGGAAATAATAGTGTCTAGTCTTTGGGCCATAAATTTCAATCTAGATAGTATTTGCTCATGCAACAAAAAGAAAAGTGGTAGAGGACTTCATAGTGCATCTAGAAATATGGATTAGAAGATATGTGTGTATAGATAAAGATATTGAGCTCCAGAGTTGACTATATTTCTGTATATGTTCTACAAGTAACCTAAGAAAGATATTTGAGCTTATGTAGATACTATTTCAATATTTCATGGTGAATTGGCTATTAGGGAGTGTTGTAGACTACATGAGGTTTTTATGTGTGGTTTTTGGAGGTATGATCAATCTATATTAAGTATGAACAATGGTTAAAAATTTGATTGTTTGTTTGATAATGGTGTTCATGTATATAAGGTCTCTATTTGAGTTGTTTGAGCATACACAAAGGTGAGATAAGATGATTGTGATCATTTGAGGATACCCTAGGGGACATAAGTAGTGGACCTATGTAATTATAAATAGTAATGTATTATTAATTTGCTCAAATATTTATAAAAAAGGGTGAATGGGTCTCTAGAGGACCTAAAAGTGACTTAGGCCTATTTAGAAGGGGAATATGCTTAAGTGTGACCCATATTAGATGCCTTAAGAGTGAAGTCATGTTTTGTGGTTGATAAGGAAATATTGTGAACTTGATAATTCATGATTACTCTATATATATTGAAATAAAATGTATTGGTTTCTAGACTTGAAGTTTTGAGACTTGTATATAAGGAGATAACCTTTGAAAGAAAAGGTATAGGTCAGTGAGGACTAGGAAAGAGCAAAAAGGATTAAACATGATAGTATGATCAAGGTGCTAAAGATGATCACATAGGCTATTGGACCTAATAATCTTAGAAGAGGCAAAATGGGTGTGTATGCTCAAGAGGCTATTTGAGAGAGGATTTTGTGTGTGAATAGTGGAGCGAAGGAGGGTTATAGTGCCATGTGGATGAGTTGATGAGAATATTTATTTAAGGACTATTTGTATGACTTGTTGATCATAATTTTGTTAGAAGAATAGTATTCTCATTGTTTGAATGTGAGTGAAGGTAAGGTGAAGAGTATGTCAACTTGGTGGTTGATCTGAGAGGTAGATCAGTGTGTGGACTATGTGTATGATCATTTGGTCATGTTGATACTGTGAAAGAATTGTTGTTATGAAGGATGCATTGAGTGTGAAAAATTGAGTAGTGGGGTTAGTTGGGATATGTAATGTGTTCTAACTGATATTTATATGTTGGTTCAAGTATGTAATGTGCTTTGGCCAATAGGGTGTGTTGGGTGACAAAGTTGTTGATGAAAGGTTAGAAGATTGATATCTAGAGATCCAATAGTAGGTGTTGAAGACATTAGTTCTAAGATGGAAATGTTCACATAAAGGAGGGTTTAAATTATTTGGTCATCCTTAGGGGTAGTTTCTCCTTATAAAATATTTGTTTTACTAAAGTTATGTTGTTTAAAGGAGTTGATCATCTTAGGGGTAGGTGCTTCTTATGGAATAGTTGTTCTACTAAATACCTTTGGTCAGGAGGACATGATCAAGGTTTCTTAGTCTAAATGAGTTGATTAGTTTCTTGTTTGTAATTTATTATAAGACAATAGTCCATTTGTGTTTCAGGATTGAGAGTGGGTTTTATTCCCCATGAGGGTTTTCCATAGGAACTATGTGTTATGTGTTTGATATTGTGTATGCATTGAATTAATGAGTTCTCTTGTTAATTCTACTTGATCAAGTTGATATATGATGATTGTTTAAATATTTTTAAAGGGACTACAATTGAAATCATAATATCTAGGCTCATTGATTCACCCCCTCTTAGTGGATTGTACCTCTAATAGTAGCACTATATTCACCATCCTCATAAATGTGCTAGGTGCATTAGATAATCCAAAGATCATCACCACCCACTCATATAAGCCATCCCTAGTCTTGAATACAATTTTTCACTCATCTCCTTCATGAATTCAAAGTTGATAATCACCACTCCTTAGATCAATCTTGGTAAAATATTTTGCTCCTACAAGCACATCCATCATATCATCTAAATGAGGTATAGGAAATATATACTTTATTATATTTTTATTAATTAATCTACTATCTACACACATTCTCCATCCTCCATCTTTATTTGTCATTAGCAATTATGGTGTTACACATGGACTCATAATCTCCCTTATTAGCTTATTTTTAACTATTCAATAGCCTATTTATTTAATTCTACATGTTTTATTAGACTCATCCTATAAGTTTCTTGATTGGGTATATTTGATCTTGGATTCAAATAAATGTGATGTTGATTATATATCTTCAATGTTAAACCATTTGGTAACTCATTAGGCATAACAGATGCATATTATTTCAAAAATCTTGCTGCTTCTATTGGTATTTTCACCATTTCCATGTCTTCATTCTTTACTATTCATACATAACAATAACCTGCTAACTTTATATCTTGGATAAATTATTTAGTAAAGAGCATGCTTTCTATCTTCTCTTCTTCTTTAAGAGGTAACAAAACTATCTTTGTATCACCTTTCCAAAAAGTGTGTGTTCTTTGCTCCATCATGAATTACTTTCCTATCCAATTTCCATGGTATCCCCAATCACACATGACATGCATCCATTAGCATAACACCATACCATATTTCATAATTATAAGTTTTTCCTATAGGAAAATTTATTAAGCACCTTTTATCTATTGTAACCTCATTCTTTTTCTTAAATCATGAAATCTGATAAGGATTAAGATGGTTTTCACATTGTAAATGTAATTTATCTATCATTTCTTTAGAAACCATATTTTCACAACTACCACCATTTATAATTACTTTACATACCTTTCTACCCAAAGTACATATTATTTGAAAAATGTTTGACCATAGACATGTATCACCACCTTCTTTATTTTACACTTGTTCCTTCCTTGGAGCAATCATTGTTCTTCTCATTATGATATTCTCTCCAACATTTTCTCATGTAATTTTAGTATTTTTCTCTTCTATCTCATCCAAAATGAGATTCACTCTTGGGAAATCGTCTTGCCTCTTTTCTTGATCTTGATAATGTAGACACTAAAAAACCCTATGCCCTTGTTCTCCACATCTATAGCAAACATAATATCTATGTTGATTCAGGAACCACCCTCTAGTACCACCATAACCTTATCCTCTCTGAAACCCTCTTGCTCTTTGTTTTTATTGAAACCCTTGCCTATTATCATCTTTCCTTTCTACACCGTATGATGATTTCACCTTTATTAGTATTAGACCCACCTCTAGTGGTATTAAACCCACCTCATCTCATTATTAGAGGGTATATACCTCTTCTTGGACCAAGAGACATTCTTATGAAATATTATATATTTTGTTTTTCTTTTGCCTTCAAAGCTAATTGATAATCCTCATCCATGCTAAGTATTTTATGCATGCTTACTTCATCTTGAATAGTAAATATAAAACCATTTACATAAATTTTAGCCATTTTATCTTCT
This sequence comes from Torreya grandis, assembly GCA_037957365.1. Lineage (NCBI taxonomy): Eukaryota > Viridiplantae > Streptophyta > Pinopsida > Cupressales > Taxaceae > Torreya > Torreya grandis. The sequence continues at coordinate 983,766 of JARHVA010003252.1, forward strand.
ATTTCATCATGCTCAACTCATATGGAAAGCTTATGAAGTTCATATGTATACTCTTGTATATTGTGATCCTTTTGCCTCATATTCTAGAATCTTTTATATAGGGTTTGTGTATAATCCATATGATGAAATTTCTCCCTCAGCTTCTTCTCCATATTTTTCCATGAATTAATATTATATTTAGATTTCCTCTATCTCTCTTTCTATAGGTGATCCCACCAAATCATTGCATGACCTTTCAATTTCACGCATGCAAAGTTTACCTTCTTGTCTTCTCTCATAGTCTTCCACTTAAAGAATTTTTCCGTGCTATTCATCTAATCTATCAACTCTTTTGGTTTTAAAATGCCTCCATAATATATAACATCAACTTTGATTCTTTTATTTCTTCCTTATAAATCCTAAACCATCCTTTCTTCCATCGATGGTGAATGATCTTGGTATTCTTCTTCTTGTTGACTTTTTTCATCATGATGTATCTTCCTCAACTTCATCACCACCTTGTCTTCTACTTTGATTGGCGATAACCTTTGTTAATTATTTCACTTGCCTCTATAGATCTTGTATAATCTAGTTAATCTACTTAATATCTCCCCATCCTCTTTCTATTTCTTATTCCTCGAAGATTCAACGTTGATCTGATACTAGATAATGAACCAAAATTACTATTAAGACCAAAAATTACAATAGGCCAAGATCTGTAACAATAAGTCAAAATTGATTTGTATTGATTGAATTGAAATAATTAAAAACCATGCATAAGTAAGCCTCAACTCAAAATTAGAGTTGACATGCACAAATTCTAAAAAAACTAAAATCTAAAAAAAACTTTTATTTTTAGCACTTGTTGTTTTTAGTATCTTTCACATGTAAGCACGTGAAACTCTAAGAATCTCCCAAAGTATTCTAAACACTAAAATTATCCTGTAGGATGAATTTCAATTGAATTTCAGGTTTGGTCATAAAAATATGCAATTTATAAAAATAAAAAATTCATAAAAAAATATTAAACTATAATTTTGGACCTTCAGATGGTCTAATTTGGCTTTCAATTTTTTTTGAAAACTGCCTCTAATTGGAAAGAGAAGCTTAGGGAAATAATGAAATTTTCATAATGGTTGTTTTCACATGTGAAAGAGCCCAAACAAAGCTACAAATCAAAATTTATGGCCTCCAAATGTTGGCCTATTTTTATACATCAATTATTATAGTGACTAAAGTTATTAAAGGTATTACTGCAGTTAGTCTTGGTTGACCATGCAAACAAATCATAATATAAGGTAAGGTCACCATCACAAACCCTATTGGAGTGTATATTGTTTTATATCAAGGACAAGGATACATGGTCATCAAAATTTGATCTTATGAAGATGAAGCTCCCATCAGAGTGTTTGATCATCCTTGTTGCTTTATATTCTCATATTCAGTCTTACATGTACAATAGAGATCAATAGATTCAAATTTAATCATAGTAAGCTTGAATTGTTTTTGAATCCTATCCATTAATTTCTAGTATAAATTAATTAAGGACCTAAAATAAGTAATTAAATATTATAATTATATAGCCTTATCCTTGGAGAAATAAATCAACTAAATTAATTGGACACTGCTTCTAAAAATAATGCTCTCAACCTCTACTGTGAAGCTATTGGAATCAATCCTTAACAATCTATAAAAAGTGGTTTAGTGATTACTTGCACCAGTAGAATATATATGAAATTAATGTCCATATCACTTAGAATATGGATAGCCATTTTTTTATTTTCTCAACTAGATCCTTAATTTGTTTGTGCCATTATGTATGTTTATTTCTCTTAATAGTCACAAAAGTATAATCTAAATCAATATATAAAAGTTGTATAATTGAGGTGTTGATATTGCTTTTTCATAGCTACCTTTTTTAATAAAATACAATTTATCATCAAATTTATTTACATATTCATAAAAAATTACCATATTATTCCATTGTGGTTGTGATTCTCCTCTAAACTATTGGATGAAGAATACTATCATAGAAAGTTTTGGCCAAACCATGTACATTTTATACTATATCTTTTGGAGGCTATATTCTACCTTAATCTTCTAGTCTTATATTTGTCTACTGGAGATGATGGAAAACATTTTTAAAAACTCACATAGTAGAAGCTACCATGGATATTGGATCTTCTTGAATTTCATCTTCATCCCCAGGTTTGGTTTTTCTTGTCTTTGCCAATGAGAAGATTTGATCTTCTATCATAAACTATGTAAGTTTCTCACCAATTATAAGAGTCATTTGCCTCAGCCTTTTAAGTTTTTTTTATGTTTTGTCAATATATATAGTCAATCTAGGTTCCTCAATTATCATCAAATCTTTCCTAGATGACTACTACGTTTTCATATTTTGTATCCATGTAGGAGTCAATAGCAAGTCTTACATAAAAATATAAGAGGCAGTGTGTAAAGTGTTATGTAGTGGAAGAATGAGAGTGGAGGGATATGGAGGAATGTAAGGAGGTTTTATTAATATGGATGGAGATAAAGGATTGGTTTTGGGAGATGTAAGTAATGAAGGGAAAGGTGGAATGAACAACCTCTCCTTGGAGATATTTGTCTAAGGAGGTGTCCTGAGGACATATTTTAGTGAGGTAGAGATCCTCTTAGACTAATACAATCATGGAGTATGTTGGGATACCATGTGTAATGGAAATAAAAATGATCCTATAGGGGTTGTGTATAAAAAAATGCTTCTAACATAATATCCTTAAAACATGGACTAATGACTGATGTGCCAGGTCAGGGGAGTGAAGAGTTGGTTCTTTAATAGCAACATGGGTTAGGATCTTAATGAATTTCTCAATGTAACTACATACAATAATTTGGAAACCTACACTTGTGTAAACCATTTTCCATGGGATGGAACCTGACTTATTTTGATGATTTGAAAGAGATGGATCTCTTGTTGACATGTCCATTAAACCTTGGCATCACTAAATTGATCCATATCCATGGGGGTACTACATTTTAGGTTAATATTTTTTTTTTGAAGAGACTCAATTGTTTATAAAGTATCTAGCAAAGGTAGAAAGTAATGGTGCAATAGAACTTCATTGAAGACCATATGGAAACAAAGGTAAGAAGGAAGGTTAAGATTTAAAGTTTTTTCTACTAATTTTTTGGTGATTGTGTATGACTCATACACAAATTTACTAATATTTTAGTAAGGTATAGTTAGTATTTATTTATATGGGTGTGGCCATTCTTGATCACCAACATATAATGTTTGCAATGTCTAATGCTTATCATAGCATTGCTTGTACTTAATATTAAAATAATGTAGAATTCTCTAAAATTGATGTTGAATGTTCTAAATGTTATCAATTAATTGAAAAACTCTTTAAAATTATCTTTAATCCAAAGGAGTTATTTATGTTTTTTTAAGAACATGGTAAGATACATCTATGTTCTGTAAAGGTTGGAAAGACCTAAAAAAGCACTGTGTGTGATATAAATCTACAAAGGTTTATTATAGATATGTTTAATGAAACATAACATCTAATCCCAAGTGTGGTGTTTATTTGAATTTTAGAAGATGAAACATAATTATGTTTACCACTTTTGTCCTTCATTAATTCAATAAGGTAAATTATATAATTGTTCAACTTTATATCTATCACAGACCAAAGTAATTTATATAAATTACTCAATAACCTTATGTATCTATGGGGTAAGAGAGTTTATAAGAATATAAAGTGGATGTAAACATATTAAAAGTATAGTTGAGTTTTTTTTTAGAGATAAGATTATTTCCTTATAATATTAGAATTTCCATATTTTAGAATTTATCAACTACTACACACAATAATTTGCATACTTGGTAATGGGGTAGACTAGGATATTTTATATGAAAATAGATTCCCAAAGTATCATTAGAATTAGAAGAGGTGTGTAGAATCATTTATTATTATCCTCAATGAATTAAATATATCTCTAAAATTTCATTTGATAAAAAAGAGTTTTTGATGTTTTTAGATGAATAGGGTAATCTATATCTATGTATCACAGAGTTTGGAAATTCAATCAGACCTAAAAATGGCTGTGTTGTAGAACTATGCAGATATTTATTGTAGCTATGTTGAATCAAACATAGGATCTCATCCAATTGTGATTTTATTTTAGTTTTATAATATGATAATATGTAACATAATCCTATTTACCACTTTCATTTTATTTTAGTTTAGATTAAGATAATCCTACTATTATATAGTGTGGGTAATAGCCTAGGCACATCTGAAGGCCTGGGTCTCTATGAGATAAAACATTAGAAAATCCATGGGTAGACCAACCCAAAAAAAAAATACAACAACCTAAACAATGAGTAAAACAAAAAAATAGAAAAGACAAAAAAAATAACACTAATGATTGAAATAACCAAAATTTAGGTCAAAATAACCTTCGTAGACCTAACAAGAATCTTTAATGGATTTTTCCTAGGTCTTAGACCTAAGGCCTTCTTTGAAGGCTGATTTTCCACCTTCAATAGCTAAGAGGGAAATAGTTTTTGTAGGGATTCCAAGATAATATGCCAAAATATCCAAACCTTCTCCTAAAAGAGATGAATCATATGGCTCAGTAGTAGCATCCTTCCTTCTACTAATGGGATTATCAGAGTCTAAGGTTATACCCAACATACTCTTACTACCATCTTTTTGGAATAGGACCCCATATATTTCATTAATGTCTATTCAAATCTTTATAAACTCCCTAATTTTGCTCTTTAAGCTCAATTCAATGGATCAAAGTCTAGTGTTGGGGTATCTAACTCCCTACTAAAACTTATCATGAATAGATTCCTCATGATAGCATTAATAGTAGGGGTTGTATGAATGGAGGCCCTAGGTAATGTAGGTTTGAGAGGATAACCCGAGGGTCTTCTTTATTTGGGGAGGTAATTAATTCAAATTTCAATTCCTTCCAATCTTCAAGTTCTAAGATGAGTTTTTTTTTGGGCCTACCCACCTTAGCCTTTTTATCCCCCTCCTTGAAAACATCCACACATGCACCTTTGATTCTTTTCCTTTCTTTTGTTTCCACCACCCATGAAATTGGATTCAATTCAATACTCCTCACCAGGGGTGAAAAATTGAATAAAATGAAAATGAGAGCTTGGTATGTGACTACAACTTTATTATTTCCCTTGAAATCCCTCATGGAATATTTTAGATATAAAAGTATGTAGAAAGGAATACTGATTGTGTACATACCCTTAAAGTGATTTAATAACATGAAATGGTAAGACCTTACCAAATTAAATTTGGAGTCCAGGGCATTATACAACATCACCTACCTATAGACTTCTAGCCAGACCTTTAGGAGATCAATCCTTAGAGAACTCTTGGTGACATATTGAGATTTTTCTACAAAGTTGAATAATTTCAACACCCCTTCATCCTTCATAATTTTATCCTTATAGTATTTTAGATCTTGTACTATCAACATAATTGCATCAGTGATGGATTCTTTAGTTACCTTGATCCTCATACCCCTCATAACAATAATCCTTTCCTTCCAAGCCTCAACAAAGTCTTTTATTTTTAGTTGATAAAACATTTTATCACTTTTTAAAAATGTATCCATTTTATTTAAAGGTCATTATTTATCTTGTCTTAATTTTTGAGAGATTTGTGTTTTGTTAAGATTGAAAATGACATTTTTTATTTCATAATATCTAAAAAGGATTTACAATGCCTATGGTTATTCTATTTTAATAATTTATTTGGTTTGATATAATAAGACAAAGATAATTTTTAAGTTGTTTCAAATGGAATAATTTTGTTTTGAAAGAAATAATGTGGTCCATGTGCAAAGAATAAATTTTTTGGATTAATATATATGAGAGATTATTGGTTTAAAAATGGTTGTTGAATAAAAATTGTATTGAAAAGAGATAATGTGGTCATTTTTTTTAATACGTTTTTTACATCCTAATTATTATTGAAATGAGAAGCTTTGTATGGTAGTCATTCTAGTATCTATAATATTTTGTATTATAATATGGTCATTTAATATTTTTTCTATTCATTATTTTGATTTCATTTTGATGAAATTCTGAGACATTTTTGAAATGTGCAAAAAAGTTTTGAATTGATTAAAGTTAGTTTTTGCATTCTTATTTTTAAATATGGTTTGGTTGTAGCTCTCTATTTGTTACAAAATGATTTCCTCCTCCAATAGAACATCCATTAAATGGTATTAAAGATTATTAGATATGTTTTATTCATGTATGGAGAAATTCACATTAAAGTTATTTTTACATTATGTATTAAAAATGAATAATATGAGTTCAAGTATAATATTATGTTTCCTCTTCAAAAGATAATTTTGAATGCATTATTATGTATATGATACATAGTTTTGAGGCAATCTTTTTCTTAAGTCACATAAGATTTGTTTTTGTCAAGGTTTGAGGTAGAATTATAATACATCTATTTTATCTATTTTAAATTGCTACTCTTTCAAATATTCAATGTAACCTATAATAAAATAGTTTGTATCTTGTGGTAGTCTTATCTAAGATAAACATTTTTAGTTTGTTTTAAACTGTAGTGAGAAATGACTAAATTTTAATTTTTATATCACTAGTATATTAGCATGCAAATTAGTGAATGCATACATATTACTTAATATGGTGGATATTGTGTTGATTTCAATAATCATCTTTATTTGTGATATTTCAAAAAAAAAAAAAAAAAAATTGGTTTAGTGCTATAAACATGAGTAGAGAAAACGTGATAAATGAAGCTTTTTGGTTTGAATTGAGTGGTATATTTTTATTAATTTGATTGAAAGGTTGTATGTAAATTTATATGAAATATAATTTTTTTATTTTCACACTCTTGTTGACTATTTTTGTATTTTAAATGACTTGTTAGATAGGTTATCATTTAAATTTGTACTTACCTATCAATTTTTTCATTGAGAGGAAGTTATATTTTCAGATTTTGCTTTGAAAGGTGTCTCTAGCTCACTCAATTATTCATAATATTGAAAATAGTAAAATGGAGTGTAGACGACCTCTGTAGTTTATATAAAATTTGCTATGAGATATCTTCCATATCATTACTTTATCTAATTTTTGATGTGGTTTTTGGGAATCTTGTTACTTTTATTTGTAGAAAATAGTTTCAAGATCAATAGTTTTTATTTTAACTACTTGAAAATAATGTAGTTATATTTTTAATATGTATATCAATATCATATAGTTTTTTATTTATTATTTTTAGGTAAAAAAATGAAGGAATTTTTAATTAATAATTATTCCTTACAGTGTATGGTTTTTTTTCAAATAAAGGAAATATGTTAGGGTGGAGTCACAGGTCTCATATATCTTAGATAAATAATATTTTCAAAGTAAATATCATCCATAAAGGAGTATCTCACCAAATGTGGAATTTATGGACATAGACACTTTAAAATCTGAAGAGATGTTAGCACATTTATGCAAATTTTTAATTGCATTACTTATGATTCCATATATTTTGAGTTTAATGATACTTAATTTTAAAATATATTTAAAATTATATGAAATAATACCTTTGTACCTCTTTATTTTCACACTTAATAAACCCCTCTAAGAGGTAATTGGTGAACTTATCCTTCTAAATAAAGGTCACTTACTATTTATAATCCTCCAATATAGCTTATGTCAAATGACACCATTGCATCTTTAATTCACCACATCAAATAAGTAATACATTTTTTCCTATAAGATATTAAACCTACTATTTTGTCAATTAATGTTACTTTTGAAAATTATAAACATACTATTAGCCCTTCACCCCCTCCTATGACATGTTATGAAAAATATCAAGCTTGAGGTAGATGATGGATAAGGTGGAATAACACAAATTGAGATGCCTTTGATGCCCAATGAGTACATCAAGTGTCATATTGAGCAATGCATCATGTATATTGATTTGGCCTCATATAATTAGAAAATAGAAAATGAAAATGTATAATTTCTTATTTCATATTATTTTTATGCATTTTTAGCTTGAGATTATTCTTTTGTTCATATTTTTAGTTATAATTCAATTATTTTAGAATTTAAACAATTAAATGGTGGCATGAAGTTTTCTTAAATCTATTTTAATTTTATTTTTTTTAATTTCTTATATAGTATGTAGTATTTAACCTTTTTACTATGAAAATGAAGTTATTAGTTTTATTAATTGTCAAAATAGAGATGTCATTAGTATTTTGGTGTTTTAGTGATGATATTGATTTTATTTTGGTTGAAATAGTAAAATGCAATGAAATTGGAAACAAATATTAAAGTAGTTTTTAAATTATTTTATTACTTGGAGTTAATCTATGTGTGGGTTTTTTACTACAATAAAATGCATTTAGTGATTGGCAAAGCTTAAATTAGTGTTAAGTGGGTCCCACGCATGAGATATTTTGTGTTGTTGATATTATTAAGATGTTATAAATTATTTATTTTAGTCTAATTACTAAATCTTAATTATCATTATAAATCCTAAATCTATATAAATAATTAAATTTATTAAATGATAACTAAATTTATTCAAAGTTAGTTATAACTTAAAATGTAACTAATTAAATGAAGACTTTAAAAATATCTAAACAAAATCATTTAAAGGGGAAAGTCATATAAGTACAATTGATATACCTTTGGATTTCAATTTGATTTTTATTTTATTTTTTTATATATATCTTAAATTATTTAAGATTGAGCATTTAATAAAATAAAGCTAAATAATACATTCTATGATAGTGAAGTACTTATCTAGGTACAACTAGTTGTACCTAGATTTAGTATTCATTTATAAACCGATTATCTTAAAATGACTAATAATTTAACTTGTTGATGCTTTAAAAATATTATTTTCATATGCATGTATTATATTTATACTTCACCTAAAAATAAAATAACTCTTCATGCATTGTATGATAGATAGATTTATTGAGTTACTATTAATTTGAAAAAAATTCTTGTCTCAAAATCTTTTTTGTAATCAATTATGAAATACATCATATTTTCACAATAAAATATTTCATTTATTTAAATAAATATAATTTTATTTGTTGTATTTTTTTTCTATACATGTACTTATTATTTCTATATTTCATTGGTGTATTCTTTTTTACTAGATTTTAGCAATTGTCATTTATTGCTCTTTGTTTAGTATTTATCTTCATTTCTTAGGTGTAGCATGCAATAGGTTTGATAAATTTATTTAATCTTAATTGTGGTAAATATATATTTTTAGGTGTAGCATGCAATAGGTTTGATAGATTTATTTAATCTTAATTCTGGTAAATATATATTTTTTTAAATTTTTACCTTGACTTTTATTTTTTACTTTTCAGTTTTATTTTAGTGGTTTACTAATTTATTTCCTTAGTACTTTTCTTTCTTTGATTTGATTTCTTTATTTATATAACTTATCTATAAGTGGAAATATATGAGATGATTATTTGATAGTATTTTTATATATTAAAATATATAAAATAATCAAAATCAAAGTATTTTATACTCCAAGGGGTAATGTCTCCCATGGGTTTCTCTCTATTGGATAGGATTGATAAAAATTCTTTAAATCTAATAGTATATGTTCATGGGAAGTATTTAATGAGCCATATTTGTGATATTTTAATTGAAAGTATTTTTATAAAACTTTTTTTACATGTTAAATTCAAGTTGACATTGATTAAAGTAGATATTATTTATTATTTAATAATTACTTTTTAAAATCTTTCTTCTTAAAGGAAATATTTTGATTCCAAAAAATAGTCTAAGTCTTAAAGCAATCTTATACTTTGATGATTGAATACTAAATACCCCTTTTCATGCCTTATCACTAAATGTTTAGTCAAAATATAATTACAATTAGACTAGTATTTTTTCTATTTGACCTTCACAAAAAGCAAACATGTAGATTAGTGCACATGCTAATTTTGATGATAAAAAAAATTGGCAACTCTAATGGGGATAATATTAATTCGACCATTCATTGAATTATATATTACATTTTAGTCATTTTATTATTTATCCCATGACCATTATTTTCCCTCCACTTATAATCCAACTTAGTATACATTTCACTTAAATGTAAGATGATCTAAATTTAGACTTGGTTCGTTTAAGCTAATATAACCACCTTGATAATCTCCAACATATTCTTAGATTCATTAATTCCTAAGATATATAAATATTTATAAATATAAAAAATTATTTTATTTGTATTCAAATGAAAAATAGTATGGTACAACATAACCTTTAAATTAGGAAAAAAATAAAACATGTCTTAGCTACCAATCCTTGACCAATTGTTAGGGTTCTCTTTGATAAAACACCAAAATATTGTAGTTAAATATTACTATATGCCAAATAAAGATATAAATAAAATTAGGGATGTCATTATTAATCTAAAAAAATATAGATAAATAGATGAACTAATTGATAATGAAAATAAATTTGATATTGAGGATCTTCAACAAGTCAGTCAATGGATGTGAGGCAATCCAATTGATATTTGAAAACACCCTACTAAAATCCCTTATTTAAAAGGATTAAATGCACCTAAAATTAAAAGAGATTATAGAGATTCTTGGAAATATCATTTTGATACCTTAAAATTAATATGTGTCATTCTTGGACTCACTAACATAAATATATCACTTAGGATATTATCTCAAACTTTACAAGGTAAAGCCTATCAATCCTTTATTAGTATTCTTGATAAGGTCATTATAAACTAGAAATACATTGAAGATTGGATTTAATGATGTTTTTTAAAACCAAAATAGGATGTATAATTTGTTAATGAACTTGATGATAATTTCAAAGATCCCAGTTAGATGATTCACCATTTCAAAACTAGATTTACCATTTCAAAGCTAGATTTACCAGAGCTAGATAGAATATTCCACCACATGTAAGACATCTTAAGAAATTATAAAGGTTTTATTATTGAATTACATTACCTCTTAAATAAAAAATATCTCTATAAGATAAATATATTACAAAATATTGTGATATTATTTCATTTTATAAGTTGAGTATGAAAATAATATTAAAAGAATCAATTTTAAATATTATACTTCTATAACTTTAAATGATGATAATGTAATTTTTTAAAAATTCCTCATCAAGCATTTATGTTTTTATTTTCAAATTTGGTCATGATCCAAATACTCGTATTATTATACAAATATTTAAGAATTTATTTAAAGGGAAATATATAATTTATATAAAATTATTAAATAATCTAAACATGTGTAGTTATGATGAAGATTTTATTATTTGATAGGGTAAAAAATTAGGTTTTACAAGGATCTTAGAACCTTCCTCATCAAGTCCAACCAAAAATTCTAAATACACAAAAATCTAATTCTGGATCTTTAAGGTAAAACTCAAGATTAGTTTTTATTTTCATATTTAATTCGTCCTTCAACCTAGAAAGGGGTCATGATCCAAATACTCGTATTGTTATACAAATATCAGCCAATTAAGAATTTATTTAAATGGAAATATATAATTTATATAAAATTATTAAATAATCTAAACATTGTGTAGTTATGATGAAGATTTTATTATTTGATAAGGTAAAAAATTAGGTTTTGACAAGGAAAAGGATCTTAGAACCATGAAAGTTCAATATCAAAGTTCATCATTATCCTGAAATCTATCTCTAAATTATGCAAGGGCTAAAGCATTCAAAGATCAAATAACAATGAATATGAGATACTATAATGATTCTTCCAAATAAAATGACATTTGAGTTCCTTCTAGACCCATGGGGCCCATGTTGATTTTGGAGGCCACTATCAAAGTTCCATTTCACCCACCCTTCTGGTGGAACCTTCCATTTTATATGCTTGTGAATTATAGATTTTGAGGTATGGATAATTTAAAAATGGTCATGCCCTTCAAGAATTACTTGGCATCATTAATGATGTATTTGATAGTATGAGAGGGTGTTGTTTTACCTTCTAGAGAATTTAGGATATTTAACGAATCACCCCCCATGAATTATTTAGGATCTATAAATATAAAGGATAGGTAGGTTCTTTGTATTTTGGTAGGGGTGGAATTTTTATATTTTTTTTTTTTTAGATGGCCTAACAAAGTTAGAGGAAACTACCTTTTAGCTGATGTCTTCTTTTTAGGAAGAGGTCATCATTATGGGCTTCCCAGACATAATATAATGAATGGGGAAGTGTAAGATGCCATAGGAAAATGAGGGAAAGGAGATTCCATGGAGTATTCTATTGCACTATGAGGTCAAGGACTTTATTATTTTTACCCATGTCAGGATGAATCTACTTATCAACTAGTTAAACAAAGTTGAGTTTAAAGGACACTCAAGGAACAGGTGGTGAACATAATCTTCCACAATCCAAAAAATTGGGCATATATTGTGGACAATCAATCTTATTTTATCTAGGTTATCCATTTTCAAAATTTTGTCCTACATTGGTAACCAAAAAAAGAAATTAATTTTGGGAGTCAAATGTTTCACCCAAAGTTTTTCCAAAAGTTCCATTCATTTTCTAAATTAAGATCAGTGGCATGTCTAGAGGCCACTGATTAGGAAATATTATCTTCATCAAACCAAATAAATGGTCATCCTTCTAAATGTAATGGATATTAACCTAACTTATTAATTAGTTAAGGGTCTAAATATCTCAAGATTATTCTAATGAGAGTCCTTCACTAGGGATATATTTCTAACACTTTACACCTTCATTTCCTAATAATCTTTAATTTTGGGTCCCCATATTTACTTGAGATCTTTGTAAAACCCATCCCAAGTCCCATATGTGGATAGGGGGTGGAGGATAGACATGTTTCTTCCTAGAAGTCAATTTTCTCACCATTGCCAATTTTTGATAAAATTCCTTTCTTTAGGAGATCCTTGCAATTGGGTATAGCTTTCTAGAAGGCAAAACCATCTATAAGGCCTTCTTCCCATAGGAATTCATCCACTTCCACTCCTTCCAAATATTTATCATTGATAATTCTTTCCCACTCACCATTTTCCTTCAACAAATGCTAGCCCATTTTTGCTAATAGGGATCTATTCATGGATTTAATGCTTTTTAGGCTAAGACCTCCATTTGCTTTTAGGAGGAAAATTTTTTCCCATGTAATGAGGTTATATCTAAATATTTATTTAATACCCCTCCATAATAATTTGTTTTGAATTTGTTTAATTTTAGAGGCTACTTTAAAATACATTTTAAAAATAGACATATGGTAGACAAGAATGCTCTATATCAAGGCCTTGAAAAGTTAGTATTTCCCTACCCGAGTAAGGAGGTGACCATTCCATACCACCAATTTTCTTTATATATGATGAATGAGAGGGTTCCAAATCTCAAAATCCTTTTTTCCTTCAAAAATTAGGATGCTTATATGACTTACCGACAAACTGCCCATTTGATTGTGCAATATTCTATAAATTATTTTCTATTGGAAGGGTGGGGTGTTAATGAAAAAGAGAGAGATCTTTTGAATAATAATAAATCGATTAGAAACCTTTTCATAGTTATTTAAGATTCATTTTAATTGCTTCACTTCCTCAATAGAGGATTATCCTAAAATGATGGTGTCATTAGTGAACTATTTATGAGTGATAGGATCTATGTTAAGAGCCACTAAGATGCCTTTAATCAGAACCTGAGTGTGGGATTTATTTAGGCTTCTTCCTATTATTTCTACTAAAATGATGAAAAAGTAAAGAGACATGGGGTCACCCTATCTTAGTCCTCTTGAATCAGGAAAGAAATTTTTTGGAACTCCATTTATAATAATGTAAAATTTAGGAGTGGTGATACAATTCTAGATAATCTTCCTGGTATCTTGGTTTAAGACTAGCCTTTCCAAAATATACATAAGGAAATACCAAGAAACCTGATCATAAGCTTTCAACATGTCCAACATGAGTAGCATGACCTACCTCAAGGATCTATAAATAGAATTAATGGCCTCATGAATCAAAACAATGCCATATGTGATTTGTCTACCATCCATAAAGGCCTCTTGCTGCTCCCCAATGACTTTATCAAGGAGAGATTGCATGCATTTTACCAAGATAGAGGAGAAAATTTTGTACATGGTGTTACAAATAGTAATGGGCTAAAAGTATTAAATAATAATAGTACCCTAATTTTTTGGAATAAAAACAAGGAAAGTGTTGTTGATTTCCTTGAGTATGGATTTTGATTGGTAAAAATTCTCTAATAACTTCTTCAACCTCTAGATAAACAATGTCCCAAAAATTTTGGAAGAAGAGAAGGGGGAACCCATTAGGTATTGATGCCTTAAATACCTCCATTGAAAAGACCACACTTCTTATTTATTCATCCAAAGGAACATTTGTGAGGGAAACATTATTATTAGTTGTGAAGACTTTATCAAAATTATTGAGAGTGGAAGCAACTAGATGATCATCTCGTACATCTTCTTCTAAGAGAAGATTCTTAAAAAAATTAATTATATGGAATGAGATATCATCTTCATCTCTTATAATAGTTCCCTTATCCATTTTTATATTGGGATATTCTATTTATGTTCATGTGCTTTAATGTATAATGATGGAAGAACTTTGTATTCCTATCGCCCTCCTTCATCCATAAGTTTCTAGATTTTATTTCTAAAAGGTTTCCTCTTTTGCTTCTAGGTTATGGAATTGACACAAAAGTTATTTTACCTTGGAAGACATGAGATCATTATAATTATGAGAGGCACATGGTTCTTCAATTATCAAAAGTTCCACTTTGAGATCCCTTTTTTGCAAGAAGATATCCCAAAAAATTTTGTTATTCTAAATTTTTAGCTTGGTTTTGAGAAATCTGAGTTTTTTAGTGAGGATGAACATGGTAGATCATGAGATGGGCTCTTTGCACCAATATTTTAGGGATTCTATGTGATTAGGATGAGAAAACCAAATTATTTGAAACCTAAAGGGGCTAAATTTTGTTTTTGAGATCTTATCTCCTTCAAACACCAAGGGATTATGATCAGACCTAATTTTGGGTAAGGAAGAAAACCTACTAGAAAAATGGATGTCCTAGTTTAATGAGATCAAAAACCTATCTAGGTGGACCTGGATCAAGTTTTTCCCCAATATTCTATTAGACCATGTAAAAGGATTAAAATTGAGGTCCACATCTACTAAACCTGCATTAGTGATGAAGGCATTAAATTCCAAAATATTGTTTATGAAGTCAATAAGGCCTCTTTTTTTATCCCTAGGAATGAGGGCGTGTTTAAATCATTAGAAACAATATAGTTCCAATTTACATAGGTCCTTTATAAATATAATTAGGTTTGACAAAGAATATTTATGGCGTATTTCATATTTGGAGCATAAATATTGGTTAAAATACATCTATTGTTGCTATCTATATCTATGATTTAAATATAAATTTGACTCTTAGACTTCCAAAAAAGGTCTCCTCCTAAGACATCAGGGTTTTACAAAACTACTAGACCACTCGAGGCACTAGTAGACTTAGAGGAGAGGTCTTGGGCATTAATCCAAATTATTGATACCTAGGCTTGAATAATAGAGTTAGACATTTTTTCCTAAATGAGAAGAATAGAAGGATTAACCCTTTTGATGAGGTTGTAAAGGGTCCATTTTTTCTTGGGGTATTTAATCCCCTTACATTCTAAGAGAGGATTTTCATTTCTTATTGTGATGTATCTTAAGATTTTTTTAGGAGACTTTAGCAATATCTTTAGTAGTTTCTACCTTCCTTGTGACCATCCTTGGGGATCTACCCATGAGTTTAGGAGCAATGTCAATGTTGGCCTTTTTCCTACCTCTTTTATTTTTGGAAAAAGTGACAAACCCATCATCCAAGGGAATGTCCTAGGAGGGATAAAGAGTTTCATATCATTTCCCTTAGTCTTTGTATAACTCTAGAGATTTTTAAAAAGGAAAGGAGGGGGGAGTATTGAGGGTGGGGGAAGGAGAGAGTTGTCCAAGTAAGTAAAAAGGGGGCTTTTATGCACAAGGTTTTGGGTAAACATCGAAAGTGGGGAAGGAAGGTGAGAACCCATGGAAAGGGGGGAGGAGGGGGGAAGGGGCATGCTATGAAGAGGATAGAAGGGGGGAAGGGAGCACTCAAGGTGGAATTAAGGTAGGGAAAGGGGGATAGGCCAAATTTTAAGGAGGAAAGGGGATTTAGGCCTAAGGAAGGGGCCAGATGAATTAAGGGGGGCGACACACTTAGGAGGGGTGGCCAAAACTTGAAGAGAAATTAAGGGGGAAGAGAGGATAAAGGGAAAATAGCGGGGAGAGGGGAGTTCAAGGGTAGGCAAGGGGAAAGGGGTGAGAGGGAAGGGAAAGTGGGGGAAGGGGGGGCATGGTGATTGGGGAGGAACCTTTATATAAATTTAAATCCACTGATTTTTCTACTATCTAAACTAGAAATAAATATTACAATGTTTTTTGTAAATATAATACCAATGTAATAAAATATGTCGATAATCAATCATATTCATCAAAACCTTTAGGCTAGGATAACCATAAAGGGAACGTTTAAGATAATATTGATGTAGATAATAATATAGATAATTTACAATAAATAAATTCTCTACCTACTTAGTAAAATAATAAATAATATCAATTATCTCATTGGCTTAGAAATTATTTTCAAACTAATACTAACACTCAACTTAATAATATTGTTAAAGAATTAGCTAATACAAAGGTTGGTCTTCCTGGTCAGCTAGATAATATCAATAGAAGTGTCAAAATTATTTACCCCAATAATGTTAATGTTTTATAATAAACACCATTTGAATAATAACCTAAACAATTTTTTCCCAATAAAATGACCAAACCTCTAATTATATTGTACCATTTTATGTGTTTTATAAGATTACTAGAAAAATAATACACAATTATATTGTTAATACATGAATTTCAAATAATATAATGCCTAAGTTTAAGGCTAATCAAATAGGCATCCCATATGAAAAAATATAATCAAAATATAATGGTTTTGATTCTTTTCAAATAAGGATTTGGAGTTATTTTAATGATATGGTCATTAAAATAGATCAAGATGAAATAATTATATGTATTAGTAATATTAAAGTTCTTGATATTCTAATTAACAGTGTTATGTTTTTGGTAATGGATTGGTATAAAGCCATTGGTGCTTTCAATGGAAAAGACACAAGTTAGATATCAATTGGAAATGATATTATTTTAAAGCATAAAGAAGATTATAATGACATAGACTACCTATCTAGACAAATGTTACATTTGTTGAAACTAGAATCAGAACATATGGTATCCTTACTTTGGATGAACCAAATCATTACCATGTAATAATAATTCTTAAATAAACCATTTGATTTTTATAACTCAATGGAACATGTTCTCAATATGGTAGTGGGGTAAGCATTGTTATCATTTTTATAATTAGAAAAAATTCAAGGATGCTTCCTAATAGTCCTTTGAAAACAAAAATACTATAGCTAAATTTGAGGCCTTTTATTTTAGTTTTGAAAAAATTATATAATTTAATATTAAACACTTAGACGTTTTTGGTGATACCAAACTTGTTATAAGGTAGATTAGAAAGATAAAAAAATTAAAAAATCGCATTTGCATAAATATACATAGAAATTTCATCTCTTGTGGAAAACTTTAAAGCATTAAATTTGAAACATATACTTATATAATATAATATACATGTAGATAAAATTTATTTTTATGTTTCTAACCCAACTAAGACTAATATAAAACCTACTAGTTTTCTAATTTTATTTAAAGTTTCAGATCCAATGCACTTGCTCTCAAAAATAGATGGTATATTTTTAATAGAGATGCACATATTAATAGTTTTATTTAAGGTAATTATTTTTATCATAGTGATTACATACTTAATTTAATGATTATTTATAATTAATTAGTAACAAAATAAAAATTGTTTTTTTATCCTTTAATCTATGTTCACTCCTCATGACTATCCCAAAATTGATAGAATCCTTAGAATATTCAAGATGAATCATTAGAGAAACTATTCCAATAAGATTAAGAATGAAAGAGTAACCTAGGTATGTTTATTTAGGTATTCGATTCATGGATAGATAACATGTAGTGCTTACCAAAAAATATAAATTATTTATTCATGTTCTTTTAAATATCTTAAAGGTTATGACACAAATATAATACAACATGATATTTTGATAAAACCTAGCATAAATCCTACTAAACATAATCCTAGATGGTACTATCAATGAGGAGTGAAACAAAATGTTACATGGTGATGTATTATATTGACCTAGATACTCTGCTTGGGTAGCAAACCTTGTCCTAGTTTGTAAGAATAATAGAGATATTTGTTTGTATGTTGATTTCAGATATTTAAATCATGAAAGTACTAAAGATATTATTATTTTACCAAGTATAAACCATAATTTAATTAAACTAAGACACCTTAAATTCCATATTAAAACCCATAACTATATTTACCATATTTTAAAGTATAAAATATCAAAATTTTATATTGTTATCATTTGATTCCAATTTAGAGTATTTTTCTATTAGATACATATTTTTCATATTCCAACATGAAGGTTATTGGAATTCAATGTTAAAAAATTATATTTTTGAATTTAAATTATTGAATCATTTTAGTGTTGTTTACAAAGCATGATAATAATTAATATTTTGTTTGGTGTTACTATTTAATTTTATTTATTAAATCAATTCAATGTTTTTTAAAATCATTGCAACATTTAACATTTTTATTTAAATATGTAATTTATATTAAAATTATGTTGATAAATTACAACACATTTATCATAACATTTTATTTATTATTTCCCTATGTATAAGTGAAAGCAATATATTAAAAAAATCTATGCAACATTTATCATTTTTTAAAAATTATCTTTTACCTTTGAGTAGAAGTAAAATACAACATATATCCACGTAATGTTTATGGTGGATAAATTATGACAAATATAAGTGCGTGAAAAATATTAGAAATATCTTTGAAACATTTAGTTCACATAATTTATGATAAGGAAGCATAGATAACATTGTAATAAGTGAGAAGTAAATGTTTTGTTATTCTCACAACATTTTTCCTACTCTCTCTAGTTGGTAAGGATGTGAAACTTTACTCCTTTTTTTAAGGGATATAGTTTGACATAGTAGTTAGGAATAAATAAAAATTTCCATTTTCCTACGTATGTGGATCCTATTTGTTTGGGATCACATATTAGTTGTTTGGAAGACAAGTAAGATTGGATTTGTTTATTTCCTTAATTATAGTATAATTACAATAATATTTAGAGGCATGTATTTTTTATTTTAAGGAAATGAAGATTAGAGTATTTTATTAAAGAATACTTTATCACACACCATTTATGTAGACCTATTACGACTTGATTTTCACTCATTGAGTAGTTTCATTTTTGAAACCACATCACTGATATCAAATCAATTTTGTTCCATGTTTGCATTTGGGTTTCAAGATTGATTATTTCCATAAAAAAATATTAGCATGTTTTATATTTGAATAGGATACACCATTGCATCTACTTTAATCCAAATAATTAATATTGACTATCAATTTACTAGGAATGGAACAATGGACTCCGAGCACTAAGGGTCCAAATTTTACTAAGTAGATTTAATAGTTTGTATTTTGAAACTTTACAATTTATTCATTATAATGTTTTATTTTTGTTTATTTTATTTTATTAAAAAAATCAAATCACAAATTTTATTTTAAAAATGGGATGGGCATAGTCTCCAACAACCTATGCTCTCAATTACCACACCCTACCAAGATGTTAGTCCCCATGACACTATTTCCATCATTGGAATCTTGTTTACCACCATGGCACACCATCAGCCTTACATATATATAAAAATTAAATTTGAATAAATATGTGAATTATTATATCTACCACCAACCTATGATCAACATCTAAACAACTTGTAGATCCACCCTTGTATGACTGCCACTACCACATCCACATTAAAAAAATAGTAGTAAAGTCTTGTGATTCAAAATTTACTAATAAATGATTTTTTATATGTTATGTTATTAAAATTTTATTTCAAACATATAAATTTTATTTAAAATTTAATAAAATTTTTATATTGTAAAGTATGAGAGGACATTTACAATGTGTCATGGGTGGGTATTAATATTTATTCAAAAATGTGATCATTATTTTATTTTAGGGGGGCACATTATTATTGTGAATGCAGAAAATTAATTTATAAATGACATAATATATTTTAAAAATAGGTATAAATTATTTTTTAATGGGGACACACAATATATTTCTCCTAAAAATTAATTATTTTAATTACAAGTTGATATTGTAATGGGGTGCATTATTGGAAGAGCCCAACACCCCAAATATTTTATCAAATTTAATTATTTTTCTTGATTAATGGCATTAAAAATATCAAAGTTTAGCTTTAAAATTTAATAATATACACCCTACATCACTAATATGGTTTCAACATTGGCTAAAAAGGTCAATCAAGACATAATTTTCTGAATTAAGCAACAAGACAATCATCATGCTCTTGATATGTGACAAATGGAAAAATTTGAAAGTTTGATCCACAATGGATCACATGACCCAAAGGTCATAAATATTTTTATATTGGAAATGTATAATTGGTTATAATATTCTGACATCTCAATGCATGATCAATTTCCTTTTCCAAGTTGAAGCTATCAGGTGTTACCATGCTCTTGATTACAGATCATCATGATAATCAAAATCCCATAACAACATGGGATTAGTTTAATTTTTTTAAATTTAAATTATATACATATTCCTATGAGGACATACATTTGAAATGTTTAAGACTAAAACAAGGTCTTCAAATATTTGTTCAATACTATATTGCACAATTCAATCATCTTTGAATTCAATTAGAAGTTTATGATGACATTACCACTCTCATTCTGAAAATCAATAGTGTTTTGTTAACACGTTTTTTTATGGAAATAAAATAAACTCCAATTTTAAATCTTGATGCAATGTTCAACCTTTCATAGTTAGTGGAATAAAAATTTGTTTCTCGATGCAACTACTCTAGGTCTTCTTCATCAACATCCATTAATTTTAGGCCATAAAACTATTACACTCACCAATACATTAGTTCCTTATCCTAATGATAACATGATTATATTAATACATCTTATTATCATTATTCTTCTCCTTATCATTCTCATTTTGATATAAATAATCAATATTGGAAAAAGAATAATACTTTGATTGCAAATTAGGATGATGAGGAAACATTCTATTACAATTAAATTTATAAGTAAAGATATAATCTATGAAGAGTTTAAGGGTCAAATTAATATTGTCATCTTCATATAACACTCTCATTAAAAGGAGAGTTTTAATATCTTGTTTGTAACACAATCTCATCTCATGTGCATGACTTATCTTCCTCTTGTATAATTTACAATAACTTGATTATGAAGAGCATTTTTTTTATAAACTTCACTTATCGATGGAACCACATACTCATTTGTATCCAATTGGATATTAGGATTGTCATTCATAATTACATATCATGCACACTTGTAGACTCTCTTTTGTATTTTGTCCAAAATTTATGGATAAGATCACATGTGATGTGACCTCTATGGATTGTTATCATTTATTTCTTTGGAAACCCTATCAATATGATAGGAAATCCCATTATGATGCATTAAAAAACACATATGTAGTGTGTAAGAAAGGTAAATACTACCTTCGCATATGTACTATGTAATCCAACAAAACACACCATAATATTGTCTTAAGTTACAAAGAATCTAAAATATTAGTACATCTAGCACCAAAGATAACATATGAACTACCAACAAATATATGCGATCATGGTTCCAATGTAAGTGCTCACTCAGCTCCACCAGGTATTTCAAATATTATCATTATTCAGAGGCCAATAAATCATTTATATTTTAGAGTTTCCCTTTATCTTGGAAACATATTGCAATAACAAAATTCACAGTTACACTTCCAATGACTTTTTTGGCATAAAAGTTTTAGACAATTTTCCCATGATTTCTATGTGTTTTTACCTACTTATGCTCTATAGGATTTGATTAAAAACCACATACAGGTCTTTGAATAATAAATTCATTTTTCACCAAAATTTAATTCATATATTGATTGTTTCAATATTATACATCTGACTAAATTTTAGTTAACTTCCTCCTCATTTTTATTTATATTAAAACACACCCAAAAATAATAGGCAAAGGTTAAATTATACATTAAACATCTCCACTCTATTTTATCCAACATTATTCTTATCATTTGGAACACTTTGAGTTTTCATCATGAATATTCACCACACCCATCATGGATTCCTCACCCTATTCTAAAATATTGACATTCATTCATGCTAGATGGTTTTCTAAATACCAAATCTCTTAGCTATTATTTATATTATAATAATAATTGGATTAAATTTTTATATGAGTGGGAGGAAGGATAACGAAGCATAGATATCTTAGGTTATAATTTATGCTATAGTTTAATTTCACTTCATATGTATTATAATAAGTGAGAAGTAAATGTTTTCTTTCTCACACACCCTTCTCGTACTCTCTCAAGTTGGTTAGGATGTGAAACCTTATTCCCTTTCTCAAGGGATATAGTTTGACGTAGTAGTTAGGAATAAATATGATTTTATATTTTTATTATGTATGTTCATCCTATTTATTTTGGATCACATCATAGTGGTTATGAATATAATTAGGTTTAAATTTATTTGTTTCCTTAAAGGTAATGAAGGCAATGAATATTAGAGTATTTTATTTCATTGATATTTTTTCACATAGCATTTATGTAGACCTATAACAACTTTGTTTTCATTGATTGAATTGTTCCCGTATAGGATCCACATCAATTTATGACAAATAAATCCATGAAATGATTTAAATGTCCAAATTATCATACTTATAATAAATGAAACATGTTTTAAATTTAAAATTATTTACATAAGATAACTGACATATAATTGTTTTCATACCATAAATATAATTATAAAAAACATTTGATTTATTTAACACTCAATTCAATATATTTACTACTTTTTGTACATTGGAAAAATATTATACATGTAGAAACATTGGTCATTTTTCATGTAGAAAATAATTATCTTCATAGAAATAATTATTAAATGTATTTTTGATGATATACTTACCCTTATCATTACAAATATTTTTGTCATAAGAGTCATAAATTAACATTGTATTGAACTAATTTTATAGACCCTTGATAAATTTCCAAATTAACTCTATTGGTTTGAAAAATATTACAGGGTTTATGAAACCATTATAATCATCTCGATGAACTTATTTATAGTATTCTTTGCTATATACAAATTCAAAATTATTTCATTTCATTTTTGTTTATTGAATGAACGAGATGAGTAATTCATTTACATTTTGAAATTACATTTACGCCATATTCTACATGTAGAAACATCGACCAAAATTCAATAAACAAATTATTGGCTTCATAAAAATAATTATTAAATGTTTTTTTAGTGATATAATTAACCTTATCATTTTAAATATTTTTATTTTAAGACTCATCAATTAAAACTATATTGAATTTATTGTATATGCTCCTACTACATTTCAAAACTAACTTTATTGGTTTGGAAAATATTTTAGGGTTTTCAAAAACTTTATAATAATATTGATGAACTTAGTTATAATATTATAGGGTATATACAAATTAAAATTTATTTCATTTCATGTTTTTTTATTGAAGCAATTATATCGTTAAGTTTTTTACATTTATAGAATTATCCAATGTGCATAAACTAATTTTTAAAATACATAAACATTTATGAAAGAATAAATCCTTTATGTTTGGTATAATTAAGTAGTATTTTGTTTTGAGCTCAATAGCCATTGTTTTGTTGACATTATTTACAGTGACATATTTTTGTGTGAACTCTGTGAGTTAAAACACCTTTCAAGTTGAACATAGTCAAATTTGAATAGTGTGTTCTATGATCTATATAAAATAAGTTGTTTTAAATTCAAAGTCATTGATTCCAAATCCATTAAAATATCAAAGAATAAATTGACTAAATTAATTATTTGACTATCTAAGATTAGTTCCATTTAAAAATAAGTTTTAACCAAAGTCACTTTTTTAATATATATTACTATAGTACATACCAAATAATATGTTACTTTAGAAAACATAAAACTATAGGTTGATATAATATTTTTTATAAACAGATTTGAAACAAAATAAAGCAATAAATAGATATAACACAATGTTCTAAATTTTATACAAAATCACTTGTAATATATATTATTGTAGTAAATCGATAAAGCTATAATTTTAAATACTAAATACAATCTAAATCAATGCAACATAGCCCAATTACATTAACTTTGTTTTTATAGATTATTTTAATGTAAAGCAAATCAATAAAAATCACTAATAGTTTGTTTATATGTTTAAAAAATGAGATGAATATCTTTGTGTGGCCCTACATGCTCTAGCAACATAGAAAAGTGTGTGAATATGTTTCTATCAGAATGTGGTATGATATAAAATTTATAAATTGAAGTAAATCTAAAGTAAAGGGAATTTTTCTTTTATAATCAAAGCATGTTTTCTGACGAGTGTCATTTAACTCCTCATTTAATCAATATTCAATTGATGTCTTATCAACTAGAGCTGGTGTCCAAAGCTATCTACTATAAGGTATAGGATGGTAGATCTAGAAGGTTGCTTATGGGGGTTTTTGATTGTCCTATTCTAACTTTGACTAAAGAAAGAAATGTGTCCTAAACTACTTGATTCACTCTTTTGCTAAAAAGAAAGAAATCAAATCAATCCACTCTTTTGCTTGAAATTAAAAATCACACTCCTATTTGCATTTGTGTGGAAAGTAAATTCACACTCCTATTTAACAAAAGGAAATTTGCTTCACACGTCTTTGTAAAAGAAAAAACACTTTTGCTTAAAAAGGAAATGATTCTAGAATAAGAAAATGCCTTTAAAACTATGAATTTGTTTTGATGTTTTTATGAATAAATGTAAACATTAACAAGATTCTAATTAGTTATAACAATGAATAATTAAAACATAACATAAATACTGTACATAATTCTTGGTTCCAAGGAGAGTGGCTCCTTGCTCCTCTAAAACTCAAAAACAAAGATTAATCAATGTTGGAAACTAAAGTGATAATTCATAAAACTAAAATGATTACAATCTGGCTAAAACCTGTAATATGCTTATACAAATATTTTCTTCTATTATCTGCTCTCTAACATCTGATATCTAATATATATTATATATTTTTTCAATGATAAAAATCTTACATTTTATACTAATATAGTCAACTTAAAATAGGATGCAAAGAAATAGGATTCCTTGGTCGATCCATTCATCCAAAGATAGGAGATTGGATTTCCAAGAGATCTAATTATTATAATGAAATAGATATTTTATCCTTTAATAGTCCTAATATCTAAATATATATACAAATTTATCAAAAGAAAATCCTAAAAAATAACAGGTGGTTATTTTCCTTTTTGGATTCTAGCTGGAATGATTCTCTCTTATCCTATCTAGCCACCACCTTCCCCATTTGTAGCTTCATCCTTATAGAATCCATGGAATTAACCCTATAGAGTCGAGCGGAATGAGCCTACAGAGTCTGTATATAAAATCTTGCAGAGTCTATAGAAACAAACCTATGAAGTTTGTAGAAATAAGCCTATAGAGTCCATAGAAACAAGCCTGTAGAGTTTGTAGAAACAAGCCTGTAGAGTCCTTAGAAGCAAGATTATGGAGTTTGTAATTCTATTGGATGGAGATCAAAATTGAATGTTAACTATAAATCAACTATCTTTTTCTTGAGCATTCTTCACAAAAAAATCACTAAAACATGCTATGTATTATACATTAATGACAAAGTAAAGGTTTAATCTTTGGTTTGATATAAACAAGATAACTATCTATTTTCCATGCAATAGATATCTAACAATCTAATATTTACATAATATAATAGATTTTGAGAGATGAATTGAGGGAAATAACATATCAATAATTAGCCATATTTTGAGCTCATCATCTCCCCCAAGCTTTACCTTTTGCAAGTCCCATTACAAACATTTATTGGAATTCGTAGCTTTGGCATCTACTTCCACACTCTAACTCAAATCATATTAATCAAATTCATCTATTATATGCTTGTCTGAATTGTTTGTAAATCACCAAATTGATTGAATCATTTGTTTCCATATATTGAATTATTCCTTTGATTGTGGAGCCCAACTCTACCATCCTGGAATATGGATGATCATCAAATGGGGTCTATCTCTCATGCCAATCCAATTCTTCTCTTCCTTAGAGTTTATTACCTCTATTAAAACTTCCAAAATTGAGGATTCTCTCCTCATACTCCATCTTAAGTTATTTAGGGACATGACCTCTCATCTTTTAACAGGCACTAAAAGTTGGTCACATCTATTTACACTTGCAGTCACCACTGAATCAAAACTCTATCTTGAAAACAAGTCAAAAGAAGTAGTACAATCATATAAAGCCTATAAATAATGTGTTTTATCCTCATCACTTAACAAGGCATAGTTAAAATTATGTTTGATCAATCTGGGAATAGGAAAGGCTGGTCTGACACACAATCCTATAGTCTTAGCATGATTTGTATAGTCCTCAAATCTGCTTTTCCATGCTATTTGATTTTTTAATGTAGAATGTAATGCCCTCAGTTGAACTTCTCTTACATAAAGGTTTATCAAAAATTTATTTTACTCATGGTCTCCTAGAATCAAATCATACAAATAAAACTCACAAAGCAAATCCTATTGATCAGGTTCAGTACTATAGAAAATTTCCAAAAATGTTATTAGCTATAAAATCTGGTAAGAAAGATGACAAGAGATCCTTAGAAGCTGCCATCTATAAAATTGTTCAAATAAAAATAAAATGTATGTAGCAAAAGGATTCCTACATGCCAAAAGAGATTCCCCTAATTTGTATGCATCTTGTAAATTTTCTTCTAATTCTTGGGCTTTAACTTTGAATTATTTCTTTTCATTTTCTAATAGTTTGTTTGAAGAAATTGCATCTTTATTTTTTTGTTTAAGTATGTAATATTATTCTTCAATTTGATGTAGTATTTGCAAGGGAGGAATACCTAGATCACATTTTTGATAACTGTGGTCAACAAATACCTTAGGAGGAGAGGGTGCAACATCAGGTGCTTTAAAAGAGTTTACCAAACTCTACAATCTCCTATTTCTCTTCTTTAGATTTTATACATATATCCAGATATCTATTTGTTCACTTTCATGTTCCTTTATTATTTCCTCTTATATATGAACTTATATTGCATGATCAATAGATGTTATGTCTAATTTATACACCAATAATGAGTTGAGATGATCCTTGTTCTACAATTGACTGATCAAGTTAGCAATGTCAGCTATTTGTTGTTGCTCAATAGCTTGAGTTTGAGAAAGCTACAAAGTTAAATACATAATAGGATCATTTAGATTAGATGACTCACATTTCTCATTGGTATATATAGTTTTCCCTTTATCCATTGTCGTTTCAACTAGAACAGGTAGTTATTCTACCATACTTGATTCCTCTGTCGTGTGTGGCTCTTCCTCTGGAATTGGTTCCTCCATTACGATTGGAAAGTTCCTTTTGAAATGAATTTATTTAATATCTATAGGTGCAAGGATATTTTGATGTATGAGGTAATGAGATACTATTTTAAGACTATCTAAAATATCTATAGCTTTTTGTTCATCTTCATCTATTAAAATGAGCCTTCTCCTTCTTTTAGTCACTCTCTGAGCTACACTTGGTTGGCTTTCCTTCACAACCATCAACCCTCAGTCTTCTAAAGTTTTGTAGCAACCTTTCATCTCAATTTTCTTCTTCCTAACAAGGAAATTTATTGCACTAAATATTCATGAGGTTCTATTGGGGACCTAGTGATTCTTCTTCTTGAAGAAGAAGAAGGGATTTCTATTGGAACTACAGTCTGTGATTTCTTCCTTGGCATTGTTTTCTCAGCTAATGTAGTAGGTGGAGATGAACATTACTATGGTGAATTTGAGGTTTTTTATGTAGGTATATTTGGAATTTGTTTTGATATACTACTTTGAAATTCCACTCAGACCTCTTGTCCTTGCTGAAGGAAGTGATGTTGGATAATGAGATGAATAAGGCCATGATTCCTAAGAGCAACATTAGGGGTTGTAGACATAATTTATAGAGCACCATATAAGAAGTATGGGAGGTTAATTTTGTACAAAGGGTTTTGTCTCCCATGTTTAAGGTGTATTAACATTTTCATGGCATCTCCCCTTAAAATATCATGTTGCTCCTCACAAATGATATACTTGAGTACCCACTTAGCTACATATTTATAGGGTTCAAGAAGTGAATTTCTACTAATCCCTTTTGATTTTCCCTTAGAATATACTAGACATGAAGTCCTCACCTACTCATAACCATTAAACTAACTAATTAAATCACTAAATAAAATTTTATCTGTAGCTCTCATTCCCTCTTCTGGAACTTGTATAATTTGGCTTATTATTTGAGTTGTAATAGGAATAACAATGCCTTTCACAATTGAAAAATCAAGGGTGATATTAGTGATGAATTCACTTACCATTGTTTCATCAAAACCCTAGAAATTTTCAATGAAAGGTATCCAGCCATTGGCTATAAACACTTCCACAAAATATGTGTCTTTATGAAACTTTGTTACATTCTTCAACTTTGATCTCATCTTCTATCCCATTTATATGCAGATTTATAGACAACTATATTCCTTTAACTCTGATTGGGGTTTAGACCAATTTTTTGTTGAAATTGATAGGCAATAGTCACTAAGGATTTGCAGACCATCTTCTATTGAAGTCTATAAAAATGAAATTGTTCACATGAAATGCTACAGTTGCATGAGTCTGAAGTTTGATATGATGAAACTTTACAGTTAAGTGCCACACATTTCTATGAAGTGTGCTAGCCATTTTATCTATTATTAGAAATTGGGTGAAATGATGATGTGTCACTTTGATGGTGATAGTGATTCATTACTTCATTTAAAACCCCTTTTATGACATCCCATCATTATTATGATTGATGGCTCAATTGATTGTATCAAAGTTGCACACTTATCCATAAACCTTTGGCGGCTTGTTTGCATGCTTTTTCATTATGGCATGTGTCATGTCATTCTATTTTGGAAGATTCAAATTTGGGTCATCTCCATAGAATAAGTCTTAATTAAATTGAAGATAATTAGTTAACTAAACATAGATAAGTAAAATATACGTCTTACTTACTTTGGCCTTAGATTTATCTTTTGCTCACCATTTATTCTACACAAATAAGTTTGCATGGATTAGTCAACATGACCAATTATAGTGAAATTATGAGATTCTCTATTTTTGTTATAATTTTTTTTTCCCTTTGACCAACCATTGTTGGTTTTCTATCCAAAGCCCTTTTTGCTATGCATAGCTAGCCAACAAGCTAGTTTTCTGGGCATGCATTGTCAATAGTGTCCCTAGAAGGATTTTCACGATTGATATATATATATATATATATATATATACATATATATATATATATATATACACACACATTTTTTTATTACAGGATTATCAAGGAGCATGTTTTTTGGAAGAAGTAGAGCTCTCCAAAATAGCTACTTGATCTTTTACCTTTTGAATAAATTCTTTTATATTGAGAGGTTTCTGATAAAGCTTCAGTCTATGTCCATTGACTAACAAAGCTCTTCTGATATCATCAATAGGTATTATCTTAACAAAACCATTTTCATATACCTCCTCAATCTGATAAGGTCCCAACCACCTCATTTGTAATTTTCCTTTAAACTATTGAAGTTTGGAATCGAGCAACAGTGCCGAATCTCCTTTTTGAAACTTTCATTGCTTGATTTGTGAATCATGCCAAACTTTTCTTTGATGTTGTACCAATTTAGTTCTTTATAGTGCGTCCATCGTCATTTCATCAAGTTGATTAAGTTGTAAGAGTCTTTCTTTCTATATTTTTTTTAAAATTCAATTCCTACTTCTATAGCTATTTTCAAAGTTTGTAATTCAAATTCAATAGAGAATAAAGGCTTCTTACCATAAACCAATTCATAAGGTGAAAATCTAGTTATTGTTTTCCAAGTAGTATTATATGCCCAAACAGCTTCTGGTACCTTATCTACCCAATCTTTTCTGTTGGAATTAACAACCTTGGTTAAAATGGTTTCTAGTTCTCTATTGGTGACTTCAACTTGCCCATTAACCTATGGGTGGTATGGTGATGTTTTTCTATGTTGAGTTTGATATACTTGCATAAAGTGATTTATCATGTTTGACATGAACTATGATCCTTGATCTGAGACTATCTCTCTTAGAGAACTAAATCTTTGCATGATTTTGAAATATAAGAAATCAGCTACCATATCTTTTCTTGCATGCGTTAATACTTCCACTTCTACCCACTTGGTCACATAGTATATACATACTAGGAGATATTATTTCCTCTAGAAGGAGGATCTACAAGACCGATAAAATCAATTCCCCATTTCTCAAATGGTTCCAAAATCAATTGAGGATGAGGGTGCAAAGGCATCTCTATTGAAAGAGTAGGATATCCAATTCTCTAACAAGCATCATGGTGTTTAACATATCTTTTTATTTGCTGATGAAGGTGAGGCTAATCATATCCTATTCCTAGGATTTTATGTATGGTTCTTTGAGCTGAGTAATGACCTCCTCCTGATTCATCATGACAAGCTCTTGTGATATCATAAGCTTCACCATTTGTCACACACTTGTGAATCACATGGTCAAGTCCAAGTTTAAATAACATTCCATTAATCTATTTAAAATAACTTTCTTTGATTAAATGTTTCTTTTTTTGTGAAATAGAGGAAACTTCTCTGTGGTGAGGTAATTGGTTATATCAGCAAACCACAAAGATTTTGATGAAATATTAAATAGTTGTTCATCTAAAAATTCATCTTTCACTGGTTCTTCTTCACCTATAGTGTTCATTCTTGACAAGAAATTAGCAACTATATTAGACTTCCCTAGTTTATCTATAATAGTAACATCAAATTATTGTAAGAGCGACAACTATCTAATAATCTTACCTCCCACAATTGGTTTATTGGTAAGATATCTAATAGATGAATGGTTTGTATATAAAAAAACCTTGCAGCCTATTATATAGTGTCTGAATTT
The DNA here is from genome assembly GCA_037957365.1 of Torreya grandis. NCBI lineage: Eukaryota > Viridiplantae > Streptophyta > Pinopsida > Cupressales > Taxaceae > Torreya > Torreya grandis. The sequence goes on from JARHVA010003252.1 coordinate 1,015,086, forward strand.
ATTAATTACATAGACTTCATCTAGGAATTCCCTCTCAATTGCGGTGTAATTTCTTTCAGTAGGTGTCATATTTTTGATAATATAATTTTTAGCATACATGTTACCCTCTTCATCCTTTTGTCCAAAGACTACTCTTAGTGTTGTATTGGAAACATCTGTGTATATATATAATGGCTTAATCTAATCTAGTCCTCTCAATACTGGAGTAGTAACAAGTGTAAATTTGATGGTCTCAAAGGCCTACTGATAACTATCACTCCATTTGAATGTACTATCTTTTGTAAGCAAAGCAAACATAGGGGCAACTATTTGGCTAAAATTATCTATGAAGTGTCTGTAGTAACTAGCATGTCCTAAAAAAATCTTAATTTCAATTTGTGTTTGTGGGATGGATAAGTTAGAGATTATTTTGACTTTCTTTGAATCTACTTGAATGCCTTTTATAGAAATATGGTGTCCCAACACTATTTCTTCATCCATCATCAACAAATATTTCTCATAGCTCAAAGATAATTGATGTTCCTCACATTTGATCAATACTCTTTCAAAGTTGGTAAGAGCCTCTTCATAAGTTCCACCATAAATGGTGAAATCATCTATATATAGTTCAACACAATCATTTGTAAGGTCAGAAAATATTGCTAGAACTGCTCTTTAGAAGGTTGTTGGAGCATTACAGAGTAAATGGAAGTACTTAGTAAGTAAAATTACCCCAAGGGTAGGTAAATGTGATTTTATCTTGATCTTTAGTTTCTACCGTTATCTAGTTATACCCACTAAACCCATCCAAGAAAGAAAAATATCTTTTTCCTACCAAGTTGTCAAGAACTTGATCAATGAAAGGTAAAGGAAAGTAATCTCTTAGTGTTGCTTTATTCAGTTCTCTATAATCTACACATACCCTTAATTTTCCATTTTGCTTGGGCACAATCACCAGAGGTGAAACCCACTGGCTATCTGAGATGGGGTAAATAAACCCAACTTTTATCAACTTTTGGATCTATGTTTTGACTATCTCCTTTAATTCTAGGTTTATTCTTCTTTTTGGTTGTCTGACCAGTTTGACAGTTTTTGTGTAAATGTGATGAGTGCATATGCTAGAGTGAATTCCCTTCATGTCAGTATAATCCCAAGAAAAATCCTTGGTATGTCTTTTCAATACTTCAAGAGTTAATCTTCCTCTTCATATTAACTAACTATTGATGTTCAAAATCTTTCCAGGTAATACCATGATTGGTTTTTTACCTAGGTAGTTGGATTCTATTTTCTTGAATTCACTAATCAATGAGTTTAAAGGACATAGATGAGTAAGTACCTTATAAAACATGGTTACATTATCAATAAACTCTTTTCCAAGAGGAATCAGTCTTACTAAAGAACAATGGAATACATCTAAAAAATGTGTTTATTGTTTTTGATAATATAAGGTAGCTAAACCAAGGGCTGAACCCTTACAAATAGCATAGAAACCATTAAGGAAATTAGTACAAAAGATTGCTTACAATAAGAACATCACATTCAGTGATCTAACAGACACAACAAAACCAAAACTAAAAACTAATATAGGAATAAAAGAGAGGTAGAGTATCAAGAAAAATAAGAACTAAGGAGGCAAGATATCTCCTTAATTAAACATAGATTTAATGAGGTCATCCAATTTCTTAGTGTTCTCCACATTGATATCAGAGGTAGTAGCACCCAAGTCCTGCAGCATGGACATGTTCAGGAGAGTAGAATTCTGGAGCATAGTAGAAAAGTTTTGTTCCAGTTTCTGAATGTGACCCTTCAAGACTACAATTTTAGCTCCCAATCCAGCCTTAGTTTTAGTTTCCTCATCAACTTCTTCCATGTACATCTTTCCCACTTTGTCAGCATTTTTTGAAAAGTTAGTAGCATCCTTAGCGGTAGCCTCTAATTATTTTATCTCCTACTTACCTTCAGTATCCTTAGAGATTTCTTGAACATCCAAGTCCTTGGTCTTATCATCTTGAGTGGCTTCATCTGAGGCACTCTTAGAGTAGTCGATAAGCCTATCCTTGGAAGCAGGTTTGCCAGCAATCCACCCTGACTTCCTAACTCCTAAGGAAAGGCCCTCCTTAATAGCCTTAGTAGACAAATGGGATTTACTACCTTGACCCCTAGGGGTCCTACAAGGATTTTTAGGGGTCCCCATAGTATTCCCCACAGTGCCCACTTCACTAACATATGTATTCCTCTTCTTACACTTCATACTCACAAAAGAGCTGAAAGTGTCTAAGGGAGTCTCCTCAAGAGTAGAAAATGAAACTTCTTTAGTTTTAGTAGATACTGGGGAAGGATAGGGCTCTTTGATAGCATCAAAAGTAATAGGGTTAGAATAAATTTCCACACTATCAATTTGAATGGCCTTGGATGGCTCGAGGGTATGGTGGAAATTATATAGACAAAAAATGAAGCCCTAATGAAGGGGGATAGGATTCATATCAGGTTTTTTAGCCAATTTATCTCTCACCATAAGGATAGAATGCTTGAGGTAAGAAAGAAAATAAAAAGGAAAGTTGATGAGAGCATTACACCTAAAATGATTTAGAAGGGGAAGATGATAATTTTAAAACCTAGTGAAACATCCCTCTAGCATGAAATACTTCATGAGGATAAAACACACACCATCCCAAGGCTCTAGCAACTTGGCTCTATCAAATCCCCCCTAATAAGGTGCAAGTTATTCACCTTCTCCAAGAAAAAGCTTCTGGCTAGAGAGGTCCTTAATTTTTGTTTTCAATTGTAGCTTCATTCCCTACGTAGACATGCCAGTAGCCATAACTATCACATTTTCTAAAATCTCAAAGCTAATTCCTCCAACAGAGACTCACTAGTGTAGCCAAGACCTAGCAAATTATTCAGATAGGTTTTCATCAAACCCATTGAGACTCTCCAAATAGGGACTAATCCCACCCTCTTTGTAGTAGTGCCAGACCACTAGGTTGTCTTTGAACTCACAATAAGAAATTGGTTCCATTTGAAATCTATTGCCCCCCATGTTGGACTTACAGAGCAGACTAGGAGAATCCCAAATTTTTACCTTCGTATTTGCAGTAACTTCAAGTCCTTGCTCATGAATATGCATAATGATGATCAAATAACACATAATTCAGAGCATCATGTAGAGATGACACTTATCCCATGCTTAAATATAATTTCCTAGCAATCTCCATAATGATGAAATAGTCTGCTCACCTTAACAAAGTGGTATAATAAATTGGAAATGATTATCAAAAGAGTACAATAGGCCCCAAAATTTGAGATCCATGTTGGCACCCTCTAAAAAGACTGACTAATGGAGCTATCTTTCCAATATATCTAACTCATCCTTAACACATAATTTTATTTTGGATGAGATCCCTAATATTTAAAGGGATATGATCCATTTGGTGCCAACATCACCAATTTGAAAATTGTTGGCCGAGATTGGCACAGGCATCGGCTACACTATTTCCCTACCTATAAATATGTGAAATGTCTACCCTAGTAAGCTTTTACAAGAGAATTTGTATATCCCTAATGATATATTTTAACTTAATACCCACACTCGATACCTTGTTAACCACATCGATAACCATTTTAGAGTCCCGCTGGATACTAAATTTTTTGATACCAAGGGATATAGCCAATTTTATCCCCCATAAAAGAGCAGTTGGTTCAGCATAGTTATTGCTCTGGCAGCCTATTCCACTATCATAGACAACAATCATCCACCCTTTGTTATTTCTTATAATCCCTCTCCCACTGGATTTACCATCAGACTTAAAGGCCCCATCAAAGTTATGTTTCAACCAGTTAGGCTTCAGGGGATTCCATCTAGTATTAAGTGTGTGTAGTATTTTATAATTATTATAAGTAGGAATATGATTTAGGACCTTCCATTTAGCCACAATTTGTTCTTCTTCATGAGTTATGGGTTTCTTCACAGTGTGAATATGAGAAATAATGACACTTTCCAATAGAGTCTTAACAAAAGTATGAAAAACCTGAGAGGCATCTCTAGCAGTATCCCTAAAAATTCTATGGTTGCGCTCTTTCCATAAAATCCAACTCAAATAGGGTAGAGTTTGTTTCCATAACTCAAGGAGCCAGGGATGAGAAAAGGTAGGGTTCAAGATGATAATGACTTCCTTGAGGTCAGAATTATAAACCCACTCAATGCCAAAATTATTTAGGATTATGTCCCAAATTTCCTAGGCAAAATCATAGTGTATGAAAAGATGAGAAATAGTTTCCTCCTTTGAGTAGCACAAATAACATCTGTTGACCAATGTGAACCCTCTCTTCTAAGGGTTATCTTGGGTTAAAATTTTGTTATGAGCAGTAGCCCACCAAAACATGTTGATTTTTGGTATAAGTTTATGGTTCTAATTTTTTTTCCATATCTCCTTATTCTAAGCCTCATGAATCATCAAATGATAAGCAGACTTGATAGAGAACCAACCATTCTTATCTGGCCACAAGTACTATTCATCTTCTCATAAGAAGAGAGGGATTATAACCCCATAAATCAATTGTTGAATATCAAGAACTCAAGGGGAGAGATCAGGCCAATGAGCACAACAATCCAATAGATTTATACAGCTCCTAATGCCATTATTATTAGCCATGTAATCGTAGACTTTATCTCTAAACAATTGAGTAGCAATATCAACAATTTCTCCATGATCTACCTATGTGATAAGAGCCTTATCCTTTACCCAAATGTCATTCCACATTTAATATGCCTACCATTTCCCAATTTCCATCTAATCCCTTGCTTAAGAAGTCATCTACTTTTTAGCATTTTATTCCATATCACAGACCCTTGGGGTAGCCCTACATGTTGGAGAAAGTTAGAAGCATCAGAACTATGCATAAATTTGGCATGCATGATTTCCCCCCAATTTTTATGTTTATGAATCAGATTCCAATTGATTTTGGAGAGAAGGGCTTTGTTCATGCTCCTGATGGATCTAATATTGAGGCCACCATGTGATTTCAGAAGACACACTTTTTCCCAACTAACCAAAGACATTCTCTGTTTATCTTCCTGTCCCATCCATAAGAATTTTCTTTGAATCTATTCCAATTTGATATAAAAATATGTAGGTATTTTAAAGAGAGACAAGAAGTAAGTAGGGATACCTTGTAGAGAGGCCTAAAGAAGCTGCAATTTGCCTACACTACTGAGTAGTTTCCCTTTCCAACCAAGCAATTTCCTCACACTTTCCTAAATCAATCCATGATCATATGATGAGAAAACAATAAAAGAAGAAGTGGAGGTTTCAAAATATTCTATCTAACCAAAGAATCCTAAACTAAGGTAGTCCATATTTTTTGGACTGACTGAGTCCATAACTTTCAGACTTGCAGAGTCCATAGATTTTAGACTAGCAGAGTCCATAGATTTTGAGTATATGTCTCCATTCAATTCTTCCAAGCATTTTTTAACTATGATCATAGCTAAGGAGGAAATGTTGTTTAATGTGTTGTTTGATTCATCTACACAATTTTTTTGTATGCAATTTGTTGATGGTTTTGTCGGAGGATATAAAGAGATGCATTTGGAATTTAACCCATTAAAAATTATCATGTCTCCTAACTTGCAATCAATTAATTCTACTACAGTAGCCAACCATGGTTTACCTAGAATTATGGGATATCTTAGATTATTTATTTTAGGTTACAAGACCATGAAATCTAGTAGATACTCCCAAGAATCTATTAGTACTTCAACATTTTCTATAATCCATTCTAGTTTAGTTACAAATTCGTCCACCATTTGAAGAATGGTAGTTGTGGGTTGCATTTTTATAAGAGACAATGTATGGAGAGTATCAATTTTCATAACATTAATTATTGCTCTCAAATATACCAATATGTTAGGAATTTCTTTTCCTCTGATTGTGACTATGATCACTAGGCTTCCTGGATCTACATATTTTGGAACTAATAATTTTCCTGCTAATAAATTAGCAACTTTTCCATCAACATGAATGGTTCCTGGATATTTTGATTTCCTCCCAGGTGTCTTGATACAAAGGTTTTTGATGATCTTGTTTAATTCAAGTATATCCCTAATAGCTTGTAGAGGGGGTACCTCAATATTGATATTTTGAAACTCATAGACCAAGTTTGATTCTAGTCTAATACCAATTTCTTTTAATCTTTCAGGAAAAGGAACTACTGGGGTAGTAGTTTTTTCTTTGTTTGCTTCAGGGCTCATTTTGATTTTGGCCTCTCTAATGTTTAATTGAGATGAGCCTATTTTTCCTTTTTCATTAGGTATCTCAAAAATGAGAACTAGAGGTTTTTATATGTTTTTCTTGATATCAAGTGTATGTTTGAACACTCAATAACTCCAACATTGATTATCTCTTCTTGTTAATTAACATAAATAGGTGTTGGTTTCTTATTTTTCAAATTTTCTATTGATTGTGCAGGCATTGAGGTTTGGTTGATTTGTCTTTGTTATTGAATAACTAGGGTTGGCATAATAGTTTGTTATTGAGGTGGTCTTCTTGGTTGGGTGAATTGTGGCTGTGGGTTCCATGGCTAATTCCATTGTTGATATGGCTATGGTATCCATTGTTGCTATGGTACCCATTATTGTTGTGGCTGTGGCATCATCCATGGGGGTGTTGGCATCCAATCTTATCTTGCCCATAGATTTTGGATTGATGGAGTTTGGGGTTGATTCCAAAAATGTGAAGGAACTAAAACATTCCATGGTACCATCCATAGATTAACTGGGGTTTTTGCATTGAACTATCCTTGAGTCTAGTTTTATGGGGAAAATTTTTGTCACTGGATATAATTTACTTCTTCAGTGGATTGGACTTGTGTTTTTATTTTATTCCTTAAAATAGGCATAAGGGTGCAATGTTTGGTATCATGATCTATTGTATCACAGATCCCACATGATGAAACATTAGTTCTATCTAGGGGTAGTCTTTAAGGGCATGTTTATGTCTGCACTTAGGATAGTAGATTTCTAAGGTTTCTATTGCATTTGTCTTAGCTTGAAGGACATCCAAAGTACTATTTAGTGTAACTAGGATGCCTATTTTTAGATTAGCAAATTCTTCCATTAGCTTACCCACTTCATTATATTTCCCAAACCTTCCTTTCCTAATTCTAGGTTTCATTCTAGAGTAGTTGGTACAAATCTCTAAAATTTGATCGAAAGCCAACTTAGTTATATCTCCACCTCCCATCAGATTTAAGGCATCTCTAGTATCTTCATCCAACCCTTTCTAGAAAACTAATTTTTGAACTTCTTAAGTGAGTGGATAATTGCTTCTGTTATGAGTGAAAATGAATCTATCCAAATAATCCTCTCAAGATTCATCCTCATTCTATTTGATTTTGAAGAAATCTTCTTTTCTTTCTCACACTCAACAATAATCTTGGTATTTATTCAATAATTTTGTTTCCATGTCATCCCATATTCTAATAGAATTGATAGGTAAAACCATGAACCATCTCATAGCTGCATCTTTAAGTGTAGATGGAAATAGTTTTAATTTATAGCTATCTATTGTGTAATCATAGGTTTGACATAGCACCTTAAACTCAAACAAGAATTGATCAGGATATTTTGTAGATCTTCCATAGAAATTTGATAGATTAGCTGGTGAAATATTTTTCATGGGGGTTTGATCATTAGGATCTACAACAATAGGAAAGGAAAAAGTCCTTCCTAGTTATGCAAGCTATTGATTTTGTTGGAGAGCTATTTCTTCTTCTGATTATGTTTCAAAGTTGGGATGATCTTCCCACTAAATATTTATGGTATTCATTATGGGTTGTTCAAAATTTTCTATAGCTATGGATTTTTGAAATGCTTCTTCTAAATCCCTAGTAATTTGTAAATAGTGTCTTCCTACAAGAGATTGATCTGGAGAAATTTGTCCTATGGGGCTTGCTAGTGGCAATGGCCTAGTTTATATTGAAGTTTAAGAAGATTCTTACAGATAAATTTCACTTGTAACTTATGGTTCACTACTAAGAGATGTTGAAGAAGTCTCAACTTGTGTTCTTGGTGGAAATTTTGGGATGAATCATCCTTTATAATCTCTAGGATGGTACATCAATTTATTGAATTTTTATAGGATTTTATGGGTTTTTACAATGTTTTATATTTTTCACTCTAGACTAATAATTATTACCTTAATAACACCTTATATCCCTATAAATATACCAAAAATGATGAATGTCTTTTAACTCCTTATTTAATCAATATATAATTGATGTCTTATCAACTAGGGCTGGTGTCCAAAGCTATTTGTAGTAAGGTATAGGATGGTAGATCTAGAAGACTGCTTATGGGGGTGTTTTATTGTCCTATTCTAACTTTGACTAAAGAAACAAATGTGTCCTAAACTACTTGATTCACTCTTTTAATGAAAAGAAAGAAATCAAATCAATCCACTCTTTTGCTTGAAAGTAAAAATCACACTCCTATTTAACAAAAGGAAATTTGCTTCACACATCTACTGTAAAATAAAACACACTTTTTCTTAGAAAGGAAATGATTCTAGAATAATAAAATGCCTTTAAAACTATGAATTTGTTTTGATGTTTTTATGAATAAATGTAAACATTAACAAGATTCTAATTAGTTATAACAACAAATTAATAAAACATAAGATAAATACCGTACATAGTTCCTGATTCTAAGGAGAGTGGGCCCTTGGTCCTCTCAGATTCAGGAACAAAGATTAATCAATGTTGGAAATTGAAGTAATAACTCATAAAACTAAAATGATTACAATCTGGCTAAAACCTATAATATGCTTATACAAATCTTTTCCTCTATTATCTTCTCTCTATCATCTGATATCTAATATATATTATATATATTTTCAATGATGAAAATATTACATTTTATACTAATATAATCAACTCAAAATAGGATGCAAAGAAATAGGATTCCTTGGTCGATCCATTCATTTAAAGATAGGAGATTGGATTTCCAAGAGATCCAATTATTTTGATGAAATAGATATCCTATCCTATAATATTCCTAAGATCCAAATATATATACAACTTTATCAAAATAAAATATTACAAAATAGTAGGTAGTTATTTTCCTTATTTGATTCTAGCTGGAATGATTCTCTCTTATCCTATCTAGCCACCAGCTTCCCCATTCATAACTTCATCCTTACAAAATCCATAGAATTGACCCTAAAGAGTTGGGAGGAATGAGCCTATGGAGTATATAAAAATAAGCCTATGGATTCCATAGAAACAAGCATGTAGAATCTGTAGAAAAAAGCCTATAGAGTCCATAGAAACAAGCCTACAAAGTCCATAGAAACAAGCCTGTAGAGTCCATAGTTTTGATAGATGGAGATCAAAATTGAACATTCACTATACATCACCTATGTCTTCTTCTTGAGAATTCTTCACAACAAAAATCACTAAAATATGTTATGTATTAGACATTAATGACAAAGTAAAGGTTTAATCTTTTGTTCAATATAAAAAACACAAATATATATTTTCCATGTAATAACTATCTAACTATCTAAGATTTGCATAAGATAATATCCTTCAAGAGATGAATTGATGGAAATAACATGTCAATAATGTAAATCAAATCAATAAAAATCACTAATAACTTGTTTATATGTTTAAAAAATGAGATGAATAGCTTTGTGTGGCCATACATTCTCTAGCAACACATAAAAGTGTGTGAATATGTTTCTATCAGAATGCAGTATGATATAAAATTTATAAAATAAAGTAAATATAAAGTAAAGGGAATTTTTATTTTATAATCAAATCGTGTTTTCTTATCTATAAATAATATATTTTCTATTCCATATACATGTAAATATAAATTGTATTTGTATAGGACCAATTCTATGTTTTTTGTGTATATCAACATAATATTTCATTTCT
>JARHVA010003252.1:1032500-1037500 GCA_037957365.1 Torreya grandis
GTGAGTCTATAAGAGAAAACAAAGAGTAGATTAATTCTTATTAGATATGCTATATCTAAAATAAAAATGCACAAAGTTGGGTAAAAGAGAGGAAGATAAAGGAATGAATACACTTCACTGGGTTATTAGACCAATAAAAAACCTATTGTGATGTTGAGTAATGTTGGATTTCTGTCATACCAAGAGTAATATATTGAACGGATTTGAGTGGTCAATTCCATAGAAGGTGGCTTAAGAATGCAAAGGTTAGCCCTTTGGCTCCATCATCACCTATTAAGTGAAGATAGGTGTTCATGCATGTGTTTATTAATATTTGGAGTATGTGTCTAATCCCTCTGAATAGGTGGCTCATGAATACAAAGGCTATCTAGACCTTTAGCTCCATCATTACCCCATGAAATGAAGCTATAAATTGATACTAGTATGGTATGTGTGTCATATGAGATGGCTCTTAAAGCCCATGAATGTAATATGATATAATAATGTTGGCATCGACATCCAAATGTATGCTATAAACTAGGCCACTCTTAGCCATTCTGAAAGATGAAGATTAGGCTTGTATGAAAGCCACTCTAAAATTGAGAATCTAGCTTATGTAGAAGCCACTCAAGAAATTGAGAACTCATAATTAGGATTGTATGAAATCCAAACAAAAAAATTGTGCTAAAAACCTACAAATGGATTAAGGTACATAACTACTAATAATGTCTGGATAATTTTCAATTATAAATGAAAGAAAACAAATGTGTTGTGCACATTGCCCCTAATCACTAGTGTCTAAAACATGGATTATGATCTAGAAGTTGTACCAAATACTTTATCTAAAATTATAAATTAGATCCATCATACCATGTATTATTCCCACTATATCTAGATTATTTGAATAAAATTATACTAAAACTATTGACTCTGGTCTAAACTATAGCTGACAAAACTTTAATTAAACCTACCTTTTTGTCTGCTTCTAGAAAATCTATTTTTTTTACTATTTGAATAACAACATTGGAAATGGATAGTAGTGCCTTCATCAATGTAGTTTAGTCTCGATGCTATTGTCGTAGTCCAAATTTGATGAAAATTTTGGATTTTTGACTATCTACCTAATCTATTCTGATTAGTTTGATGTCTGATTATTGTTCTGAGTGTTATAAAACTAGAATTTTTCGATTGATAGGAGATCTGATCTCTATGATAAAACCCTTATTTATTTCCCCCTCTTTTGAGGGTAGGAATGGAGAGCTTGAAATGAATACCCTTAGAATAAAGAGCCTTGAAAGTGTATTATGATACAGTTATACATGATATAAAAGTGATAATCAATAAAATATCTCAAGATATAACATATATTATAGTGAGAGATTGTTAAATCAACAGGGGTATGCCTAGATAAATATAATAATGTAATATCATGTGTAATGTACTCAACTAAAATTTAAAGTATGATTAGTTATTATTTTTTAATTGTTAGTTTGAGGGATGGAGCATGATGTCCATCATGGAATCCAATAAAACATGAATAATGTAAGATATGGATCATGGAATTGAATACATTAAATAGAAATCAAGTAACAATCACACAAGGAAATAAGAAATAAGTGTATAAGAGTGGCCAAGGGGTCAAGCAAATAAGGGACATGGGAACATGTCACTCAAAATAGAAAGCAAAGAATCAGGGCATGTTCAAATGACACATACACATACAGTTGAAATAAGCAAGTTGGTGTGGAATCCATAGTCACATAGTAGAGTACATGAAAAGGACATTGACAAATGTCCTAAGGTACACACATGAATACAAGAAAATAATATTGGAAAATGTCCTAAGGCACATATAGGAGACAAATAAGAGATAAGAAATGCAATCACATCAAGATAATGCTAAGCAAGCAAATAAATCATGTAAGAAACTAGAGGATACAAGCACATATAACTAATCAAAGAAAAACTATAATTATGCAAGACATGTTAGAACAAGACTAGGTATATGCAAATAAATACATAAGTGCTAAATACTAGTGAGTATCAATATAATAATCTATATAAGTTAATAAATAATGTACATCAACATGATAAATAGAGTGTGTGGTGTAGGAATGGCATAACTTGGATGGTGTAGTCATGTAGAGGATGCCCCTAGGTATGTATATCGATGTGTGTCTCGATATAGAAGTAGGATGACCCCTCAATGGTTAGATTGAATCAATGAAAGAGATAGATATCACTATACACACTAAAATAAGATCAAGTGAATCATGGTAATGTAGATAAATTGATAAATAATAGCATAGCATAATAAATGTAAGCCTATCATAGTAGTAGTAATGTAAAGCATGGATGATGCATATAATTAAAATTTATTTTTGTTTTTCAAGGAACTAATCTAGTCAACATGTCCACTATTATATTTAGTCAAATGACATTGAACACTAAACATAACCTACATAACTATACAATCTACCAGCCAGGTGAGATTAGGACTTGGCAAGGGAGAAGGATCTACCACTTATATAAATCAAAATGACATGAACACATTATGATAATATCATATAATTTTAAAATAGTCATATTATTTATCTCAAGAGGTTACAAGTCTCAATCTTGGCATATTCTAGTTATGACCAAGAGAGGGATCCATTTTAAGGCTCAAAACCTTGTATATATAACACAAAGGGATGAGAAAAAATGGACCCCATACATGAGAGAGTGGATAAGGGGTCATAATGACCAAGATTCATACCACCTCCTTGAGATCTTAATTGAATTAATGCCACTAAGACTATAAGGATAGGGTCCTTGTAACCATGAGCCATTATTAAGTCTACTTTGGGTGGTTATTTGTCAAGAGTATGGATCAAGATTTTCATCCATTAATTACATATATCCACCTTTGCATTGAAATGTGAACATGGGCCTAATATAGATTGAAAACCAATTTAAATTATTAGTTTTCCTATAGTTGATAGATCCACCTAGCCATATTTATATCATATGAATAGCTAGTACCCCACCCAAATCTATATTAGTTCTAGAAGGACCTATTCTATCTTTATAAAGTCTTAATGGTATCATTGAGTCTAAAAAAGACACTCCTGGATCAAAATGAAATGTGTTTGATCTTGGCTTCATCATGCTTGCTTGAATTGGTTGAAAACTAACCTTTTGACCTCCATCTACATCATTTGTGATCACCTTCATTTGATTGGTCATTGAGAACTAGCTTGAATCATTGATCCCATGACTCATCTCACTTTGTTGCATTTGTCTAAGGTGAATGAATGTGATCTATTGATCTCTTACCTAGATTCACATTCTTGTGCTACTTATCCATCATGCCTTTTATCTTGAGATCTGTTGACTCTTTAACCTTCTTTTGCAATATTGATCTAAAATTTGTGATTAAATACATGCCATTGATCTGATCTAGGCCCATTATCCTATCTTTGCTCGTTCACAACTAGATTTTATTTGGGTGCCCAAGATTTGGACACTTGTCAATTTTTCACATATTTGGGGACCCTTTTGACAAGTTTGAATGCCAATAGATATTTCATGGAGCTTGAATTTGACATTTAAGAGACTATCTATATCACAAATTTTGAGGGCTATTCTTTTAAGACCTTCTAATAGATAATTTTGTGGGCTTTGTGTGGAACACTTTTTCCAAAGTAAATTACTTTCTTTGTCTTTGCCTTTGATCAATTATCTTGGGATATCCATCTCAAATAAAATTTCCAAAATAATTCTACCCTAGTCTTTTACTTTTAGACAAAATATCTAAAAGAAAATCTACCTTCAGGAAAATTGTCCCAAATAATTTTATCAAAGGAATTGTGTTCTTAGAAATGTCCTTCAAAAACATTGAAATGGTATCCTTAAGATTTCATAAGTGGACCATTTTTGAAAGAAGGTACCCTTTTGGAAAAATGTATAGGACACTTTTATCCAAAAGTGACCTTCAGAAAAAATGAAAAGGACCTCTTCAAAGAAATGACCCTTCAAGGAAATTGTTTCAAACAAAATGTCCAAAAAAATTATTAATACTTGAACAAAAGGTTGAAACAAAACTCCCAAAATAATTCCTCTTGAAATAAATAAGCCTTGTACTTTTGTCATGGGTTTTGTGTGGAACACTTCTTCTGAAGGAATGCTTTAACATTTTTGCCAAACACTGAATATTTGGCTAAGTGTAAACATATGCCCTTTTATGAACTTGTCCCTACAATTGTTAATCACCATAAAAAAAAAATTCTTAGATCCCTCCACTTGAAAAAGTTGAGGCTACATTAAAATCCACCTGATATATTCATTAACTAGGACCCTATTCATCTAATCAAGCCATGCAGAAGCTTGGTATGTGGGCCAAAATAGACAACATCTTTGGTGACTCATAGGTAAGAATGCTTGTTATGCTTGGGTACCTAGATACTTGCATGACTTTTAGACTCATAGAACAATGATAAATTGAATCCTGACTATAAGATACCTCTTGAGAAAAGAACACTAAGTAGAGCAAGAAAGGGAGAACACAAATATGAAAACTAACATAAAAAAGTAAGAGCTAACAAATGTGTTGAAACAACACATGGAGGAAAATAAAAATACTACCCTAATATGTACATGGAACTTAACTAACCATGATGAAGCATGATCCACTTGGATCAAAAGGGAAATTTAGAGCCTCACCCAATCTAAGAGATGGTATAAGTTGTAGATCAATATGTTTGTTGAACATGCCCTTTAAAGAGGCATGCTTCTTGCCTACCCACTTCTTTAACATCTTCTAGAGTGAGTCATCAATGAAAAACCAATCATCAACAAAGACAAACTAGTCTTACTCTTTAGGATCCTTCTCAAACTTATTATCATATATAATCATTGTAAGTTAAACCTTATCCAAACATTATCCTTGAGGTCTTTTGGCACCTTGAGTGACCTTGTTATCCTCATCATCAACTACAAACTCATCAAGTTCTTCATGGAAAAGCTCCACTTGTTGCTAA